>VYZP01042260.1:77369-131401 GCA_013400635.1 Hypocryptadius cinnamomeus | reverse complement strand
CAGCCTTTCTTTCCTGTTCATGGTACTTCATGATCATGAAGGTTTGGAAATACCCACAAATTCTTTTCATCCCAGCAGGAGCTAAGGCTGTTAGTCAACATGCCAGGATGCTTTATTACCACTGGGATCTTGGGTCAGTCCATCTGTACTGTTACTTGAAGATGGAGAGTTGTCCTCTGGTAATTAATACATTTCCACCTCTGTCTAATTAAAGAGATCTAGTGCATTCATTCTCATTAAAAAAGAAATGTGGAGCTTTGCAGTTTCTCCAGTTTGGGGCTGTAAAAGAACTTCAAACATCAGAATAATTTTCTAAAAGTAATGAGTTCCCTCATTCTAGTTGGAGCTACAGCCCTGGTAATAAAGCATCTTTGCTAAAAAACTGCTGTCTGCAGACTGATTCATTCTGGTGACATGAGAGAGAGATTCAGACTGCGAGTGCTCTGCAGGGAATCTGTGACAGTCTTTCATCAGCTGCATATTCTTGACTTATAAAAACAAAAGCAAAGGCATATTGTGAAGATCATGGAGCCTCATTGCTGGGCTGCAGAGTGTTTTAGCTGAAGATTTCAGACTCGGATACAACAGTGTACTTGAGAAAAGGGTGCCATATAAACTTAAAAATCTAGTGCGAGATTTCTGTCTCCATTGCTGTCTGTACAAATCAACAAAATCTCAACCATTCTCCCTTAAGGCATCTTGTGGATTTTATTTTTCTCTTAACAGACCCACTCTACTCCTTTGAAGTGGCAAGTGGAGACAGTGGCTTGCCTCTCTGGGGTAATATGCATAATGAATGTGTTCACATACAACTGCCTCCTTTCTTGGCATATCTGCAGAATACTTGCACCATATTTTCATCCAGATCACACCAGTGCAAATCTTGAATAATTTAGACAGAAATCATTACAGCTGAGGAGAAAAAGTGCCCAACAGGCGGAGACTGACCTAAGCAAAGTCTGCAAAACTACTGTAACGATACCTAACTGAATTATCTTCAGAAGGCAATGACAGGGCACCAAGCTCCTAATTTACATGACCTTGCTTGGCTTTCCAAATTAGTCAGAATTAGGGAAGAGACAGAAGCTTGGGCTACAGCCCACCTTCCCTTTGCTTTGCACCTTCTGACACTGCTGGGCCTCCTGGGAGGAGCAGTTGTTCTGCTCCTTCGAGTGTGGGAACCACAGGCATTTCTGGCACTTGCATGCAGAACTTTCAATATACTCTCCCCTCTACTCACACCCACATTAAGCATAAAAGACAGTGTTTTCCATCAACACTTATCAAAGTGCCAGTACTCTGAGATGAAAAACTGAGGGAAGAAGGGGAATTCAGCTAAGAAAATCAAACCACTGCCGTCAACCCATTGAAAACTCTTCTAAAAGCTTTTTTCTTCCATATTCCCCACCAGAGTGCCAAACAAACAGTAATTAAAACATATATTATGCTCAAAGGCACAGATTATTCTTCCCACTGGATTTCTTGAGTGGTTCTCCTGTCTTCTTGCATCAGTGTTTCAAACTGTGAGCTTTCTGAGACATGACTTTCATTATCTCTGGGTCATTAGCAGCTCATAACTCAATGTCAGATAATACTGATAAAGAGAGACAAAGGGCAGACCCTTTTCAAATCGTGGAGCCAAACATATTGCACTGCATTGTGTAAAGTCAAAACTGTATGCATTAGTTACCAGGCAGTGACAATGCTGGACACTTGTCTGGCTAAGCAAAGTGGATGGCATGGCACATTGCCTCCAGCGCTGGGATTCACACAGCTGCACAAAGGCAAACATTGACAGCCACGTTGAGTCCAAGATGGGTCTTCAGGGATCTTGGTCACCAGAACAGAACTCATGATTCAGATTAGTTTAGCTAGGGCAGAGATTTTTTGTAGCTTCAGAAAAATAATCTAAAATTACTCCTGAAAACCCCAAACTTTGCATTCCATTGTCATCAATAGGAACCATGACCCACAGCAATGTGTTTGGACTTCCACATAACTCTAGGATTTCTGCACCAAATGCAGAAGGTGCCTCCAGCTACTTAGCACTTGCAGGGCTCTACGGGATCTGCTAAAGTCACCTTGGAAAGCAGGCATAGGATCACTCTTTTAATAATCTCAGTATTTTATAGGGGAAGTAATTTTTTAAGAGTATCCTAGTGACTATGTATTCACTTGGAAAGCAGACCAGCCCTGGGGTGCACTGCACCAGATGAACAGCCTGGCCCTGAGAAGCCTGAGTCACCTCCCATCTTGGTTTTCATTCAAGCTGCATGATCCCCACATTATATGTGACACCATAACAGCAGTTCCGTAGGAAAGGTTGGAAGAACCCTCCCACACAGCCTTATTTTCACGGGTGTGACTCAAGGTACTCCCCGGTTCAGTAGTGAATGTGGGTTTGAACACCCTCAGGCTGATGAGGGTGGTGTACCCAGCTCACCTATTCCTTAGTCGTAGCACCTAACTCACAACCTAATGTGTAAAGACACTGAAGTTTTCCTGTTGGGGATTTTTTTAACTGAGGAAAGGACTGCTGATGGTCAGCATGGTCCTGTCTCATGTTCTCTGTGCAAGGAGCATGACTCTGCAGCCACACACGTCAGGTAACCATGAAAAATACTTCTCTGATAGTTAGGAACATGATGCAGCCCAAAGACTGTTGTTTCTGCCAATATCTAGAGGCTCTCTGGGACCAAATCGGAGATGGCCCTACAAGGAACCTGCTGAGAGAGCGAGTTTGGGGAATCACAGATTTAATTCACCTAAAACACCTAAAACACCTAAAACACCTAAAACTTATCAAGGTGGCGGTAATCTTATTAGAGATCTGGCATCATCTGGTTTTCTTGCACTCACCTGAAATATCCTCTTCCAGGGCACCACCATTTATCAACAAACCTCACCAGCTGCCTAAGGTAGGGCTCCAGCGCTCAGCCGTCACCGTGGCTCACTTGTAGCTTTCTGGAAGCAACTGAACAAATGACACCAGGGTGTGGATACTCTCTAGGACAGCTGGTCTCCTAAGAAGATGAGTTATTAGGCTGAACTGAGAGCAGTATATGGTTTTTTTTGCCAGAAGGTCTTCAAATAAAATAACTTTTTCCACATGACTTCTGGAACCTTATTATGTCAGCAAAACAAAAAAAAAAGTTCAATATTGCTAATTAGGAATTCTTTTTATAATTATCATGTCAATAATTTTTCTTTGCAACTTTTTATTTCTTTTTCTGCAAATGTCTATTGTGCTTTAAAGCCTCCTCAGTTAAATAAACTAAAAAGCAACTTCAGTTGTGATCCTAGATAGACACAGCTGAGCCGTGTTTAATTAGTCTGGATTTTGCTGCTAAATATATTTTTTTAATTAAATCCACATCTTTGCAAGAATGCTAGGGGGAAAGGATGAAAATGCAGTATTATACAAACTGCTGAATTTCTCTGTTACTCTGGTGTAACATGTCATTGTCAAAATTCCCCTCTTCCGCTGCATACACACCTGAACATATTAAGTGGGAAAACGGTTTAAAAAGTTGGAGAAACTCATGATCAAGTTTAGAAATGGGGGAATGAGTCTGCCACTTTCAACATATAAAATTACACAGACATCTCAATTTAAGTATAAACTCTATGCTTGAGTTACAAAGGTAGGTGGCAATTCTACCATTACTTGGTGAAATATTAACACCACAAATTAGTCTCCCTGACTTCTGAAGAGCAAGGATAGTGGATTGGTTCTCTGATCAACTTATGTGATAAGGTTGAGATGTTGATCTGCCCCAAAGCTCAATAGGCTGAGGGTACTACAAAGTACAAAGTGCCAAAGAGGGAGGAGGCTGAATATGGAAACTCTCAGATTCCATAGACATTTTAATAGGATCAGAGGAAGCTTTGCATGCATAGGTTGCCATAAACATGGCTTTGGATGTCAAGCCTATATAATCAAGATGGCAGGCAAGTGATTTGAAACAATAGCGCTTCTATTGAGAAAAGGCACTTTGGATGCTTTGGAAACAGAAAATCTGAAAAAAAACCAGTTTGGAACCATGTGCCTCCTTTTTCTTGATAAGGGTCTGCTGCCACCTCCAGCTCAGTTTTCACAATTGCTAAGTGTATCCCGCCTTCAATCTGGTAAACACCATGATCATGATCCCAAATGGCCCCACCTGCACTATGGCACTGAATCTCCTCAAGGTCTGAAGCTGAGGCATCCAGGAGCCTCCATCGCCCTGCCAGGCTGCAGAAATCCCAGCGTTGCTTGCTGGAGGCACTTAATCTCCAGCCAGAATTGACAGTGCCACCCCTACCTGCAGTGCTGGCAGCTCCCAGGTTCCTCATCTGTCCCTGAAATTACCACGTCAGGCTGGAAAGGCTTTAAGGCTATTTGATCCTTCCCAGAAAAGTCATGATAGAACCAGGGCAGGAGCTGTGTGCTGACAGCCCAAGCACAGCCCACAGGTCCATAAAGAAAATCACTAGTGAAGACATCATGTAACACACCTTTCCACAAACCTTCCCTGTGGCCACAAGAAGATTACAAAGGTGAACAAATTATTATACATTTCAGTACTATTTACAAACAGATGTGTCTCAGAAATTATATAACTGTGCATGAAGGAAAGAGTTTTGATTGTTTCTGCACTGCAGAAGTAACACTGTCAGGAATGAAAACAGATCTGCTCTGAAGATTTTTGCAGCTGAATGGTCAGACCATGTTTTGTCTATGAATAACAGGGAGGAGCGGTTCTTTCTTCTTTTCATTTGTACCATCTGCAGTGGTGCCTCTATGAAAATACAAGACAGTTATGAATCACAAGGGCTGCAAAGCAGGACTGCCATGGGATGGCAGTTTAAAAGCAGAAATGGAGATGGGAGAGTTAACCCCTATAACAAAGTTCTAAGTCTGACAAAACAGAGACTGGGATTATAACGATGCCTTGTGAAGGCTGACCTAGAACAGAGGCTAGATGGAGTTAAAGAATAAAGTAAGTGTTTATTAGAAGGCCTCAATGGATACACCTTGGGCAACACAAGAGGCCAGCCAGGGCTACACCCAAGATGAACCCAAAATGGTCACAAAATAGATGACCAGTCATGGGGTCTCACACTTCTAGAAGTTCTGGTCCATTAGTATATTAGAGTTAATTGTCCAATTATAGCTTTAGTTTATGAAATCCCACGCTTCTTGCTTTCTCTCTTCGGTCCACCATTGTTTATGCTCCTGGGCCTGAAATTTGGACCATTTGTCCTTGGTCCCCAGGTAGAGAAGGAATTGTTTTTTCTACCTACTCTGTGAAGAGAGCTTACTATCCCCTAATATGAAGCTCTGAAGTACACACCAAAGCAGCACAGAATCTGAAAAATATAAAAGCTAAAGCCTGAAGCATCAATAGCACGGAAAGAGAAGGCCGATTCAGGAGGGTCACTGTTTCATGTAACTAATTTGAGGTCAGGGCAAGGTAGAGCAGATGGAAAAAAGAAATGGAAAATGTTCTTTGAATGGTTTTATTAATCATGACAGGATCTAGTGCTGAGGGTGGGAAGAAAAGAACTTTATGCTTTTTACTAGCATTTTAAAACAGTCCCACCTTCAGATAAACACCATAAGGGAGTATTCCTTCAAGAAAGGTATAGTGAGGAAGACCTTAAAGCAGATTTCTGGAGCATTCATAGCTTGTTCCTTCATGGTTTTCTACATCCATAACAGAAATAGTAAGAAGCACTGAAGTCCATACTGGTAAATACAGTAGTAAATTAAACATGCTGAGTTGTAGCCCCTGTCCTTGAGGGTAGCAAGCTGCAAACAGCCCACATCTGTACAACTAACTTCATTTACTCTCCAGAAATGGGTAGCCATTACCAAGTTGATCATTTGGAGTTTCTCCTCTCCTGCACTAATTCTGGACCCACCAACCAGACACAGAAAGCTGACCAAGGCCAAACCTATCCTAAGGACTCTGCTAACAGTTCAGTGCTATGGGCAATTGCTTTCCCATCACCTAAGGGGATGGGAACATTCAGCAGCTCTAAGTAGGCAGGATCCCACCGGACCTCGCTTCCAAGACAAATTATCTCACAGACAAATTTCATTTAGCTTCATCATGTTCTCCTTTGCCTATGGTTAAGGTGGAGCAGCTGGAAGGCTTTCATCCTGGTCATTTTATGCCAGTGGAAAGTTCCAGTATAAAGGTCCTACCTTAGCTCCCTGATCAGTGATGTAAATGTCTCTTCTGGATCTGAACTTAAAGTGAAGACTAGTTGGTCTTTTGGGAACACAGAACTGACTGGCCTTTGCTATGCTCCTGCACAGGTCTGGCATCTGGAGGAAATGGGGAAGGGACCCAGCCAGTAGCTCTGCAAGTGTGAGAATCACAAAATTTGAAAAAAAGAGTTCTCCCATTAACAGGAGACAACAAGGTGACAGCTGCCACCACACCCCTGTCATTGCCTTAGTGGTGCTCTAGTCTGAGTTTTGGGAAAAGGACCCTGTCCCAGGCCCAGTCCATGGTATGGGGGCCCAGCAAAGCCTGTTCATTCAACTGTTAAGCATTTCATCTTCCGTATTTCATCAAGCAGAGCAGCTACGAAAGGAGACGGGAGCTTTGCCTGAGAGGACTCTGCAGGATTTTGGTCTTTCATTTTAATGGTTAAGCAGCTCTAAGTCTCAACCTTCACAAGGGCTGAGGAGATCTGCGCAGATGGGAGAATACTCCTTCTTTTCTTGTGGTAAAATTAAAAAGAAAAAGAAGCTCATACATCATAAAACGTGACAATTCCCAGAGTAGTTCTTTTGGGGCTCCTTCTACCAGAGAGTTGTAGCACTGCCAGGCAAAAGGAGAAATGATCTTAATCACCCAGACCCTAGGAAAACACTATATCTTTTTTGTGAATCGAGTTTAAACAGAAGTTATGCAGGAAAGACGAAGTCAAAAAACACTTTTTCCAGATGTCAGAAAGATTGAAACACACATGAGGGAAAAAAGCAGCGTTACGAACATTTAGCTTGATATATCTTGTAGGTGAAAGAACTAATGCTGTAAAGAAAATGTTTGTCTAGTGCCGCTGAGCCTGCTCTAGACTATAGCACTGGTCAAACAGCTCTTTGACCAAGCATTTCTTAGCCACACTGCTGTTTGAAAAGCGGAAAGTACAGGGAGGAGGAGAAAAAGAAAAATCTAAATGTGAACTCTAAGTTCTATTTACTGAGATAAAGATTGAAGAAATAGATATGGATATAGAAAATGTTCTCGAAATATGTTCCTTGTTATAAATAAACCATGTTGCCAACACTTAAATAAAAAAAAAAATCCCCGTTGAGAGTCACAGGGGAGCAATACCATCGCCGGAATATCTGCTGATGCAGCTGAACTATGCTTAAGACATCTGCTGAGATGAAACTACTTTGTGGCTGGAGGTATTAGGAAAAAGAGAGTTACTTCAACAAAAAAAATAGCCAGTGTGTGAAAACAAAACCACACCAAACTCTAACAGATCACACACTTCTACAGCTGTGGCACCACCATACCGTAGTTATTCCATCAATCTGTCTGCCTTGGAATTGGAGCAGAAGATTGTAAAACAGGCTGATAAATGAAGAAACCTCCCCCACAGCACCACTTTCTGTTGAAACCTCAGATCCTGAGCAGACTCGCAAAATATTAAGAGAAAGCGAGGATCAAAAATAAGTGGGATTTGCAGCCAATTTATTTAAAATGAGCGCCTTGTTCACTTTGCTGTCAAAGCTCTGAGTTCAGCCCCCGCGAGGTCTGCCTGCCAGTCCCTGCTGCTGTCGCCGCTCCCCAAGCCGAGGGCAGCAGCGCCGTGCCCAGCACACGCCCCGGCTGGAGCCGCTGCAGGCGGGCGCAGGAGCGGCGAGCGGGCAGTCAGCAGACATGCATTATTCATGTGACATGCACCGCTTGACCACGGGTGAGTTCGAAAACAATTTCCTTAACTTGGAGTGGCTCTCACTTCGGCTTGCGAGTGGTTTGATGCTGGCTTTGCTGCAGTTCATTCTTTAGTGTCTGCCTCTTCATCAGATCAACTGCTTGACCACAAGACACAAAAGGACCTCATTCTAATTAAACTGCTTTAAAAGTCAGCTTCAACAAAACACACGTTGTTTCTGCACACAAACAATACTTTGCCTTTTGAAGTCTGCAGCCTTCCATTTAGTTTTTTATAATGAGTACAATCCTCTGCACTTCTGTAAGGAAAGTAGGAATTCATGTTTTCACTTTTAGTATGAACTCCTTACTCCTGCTTTTTGAAATGCTGCATTATGATTACTAACCATCGCTTGGGTCTTCAGGCAGCAAGAGACAGACTGGCAGACCTAATGCACGTGTACATTAGAGATATAGTTCAGGAATACTGAAGAACAAGTACCCACTCTCACTTGAAATAGTAAAGCATTACTCAAAGCATTACTGCTTCCCCCTTCTCCCTCCATTCTCTTCTCTCCGATTTCTTTTCCTCCCATCTAAAATTTTCACAAATGTTATACACAGTTGTTGTCTCAGGTGTCACTTGAGAAGCATCTTCACCCCACTTTGCTGTTTCCCCCTGATGCTCCTCCACCAGCATTTTAAAAAATATTTGCCATCCACCATACAGAGTTCCCATGTACCCCTTTCTTGCCAGCCTAATGATAATAATTTTCCTCAGTTCTTGGGTTGTCATGGGTTTAAAACATGAATCAACTTTGGGATTATCTTTTATTCTTCTAGAAAAATGGCTGGGGAGGGGAGGGGGGGGAGGAATGTGCAATCAAAAGCCCAGTTTCTCTGCAATCAAAAGTCCAGTTTCTCAAACAGTCAGAGATGATCCTTTTTTACCTTTTTACCTGTACATAAGGATCAGGCCCAGATGTGTGATGCATTGCACAGCCAAGAAAGGGTCAGGGCTTTCCAGAAGGAGGATTCCACAGATAATTTGCTGCCTAGTGGCAGCTTTTTTATTGATGAAACAACACATGAAACTTTAAGTCCCTGCTAGAGCATTATAGTGAATCAACAGCTCAGAAAATTCTCAAAGTCCCCTGCTCACATGCAAAAGCAGTGGTAGCCTCTCTGATTTACCTCTGGTCCCTTAAGCAATAACTCAGTAACTGAGGTAACTTTATTAATACCTACTTGACAGACAAGAAAGGTAATGACAGTCTTGTCACAACAAGTCTCATTGTGGCTTTTGCTTTTCCTCCCTGCTGTTGCTTTCAGCTCCTGTTTACTGGGAAACCTGACTCATTTGCTACTTTTGTAATACACAGTAATGCAGAGTTGGGGGATTCCCTGATGGAAGAGCTATTTACAACTTAGTTGTAACCAGAGTTCACACAGGATTTTGTGTGTGTGTGTGTGCTCGTACACACTGTCTCCTGAATCTTAAGGTGGTCTTTTATGGTAGCTCTTGCAAAACAAAATAGTAAGGACACAAATAAGCTTTTTATGGGTACTTAAAAGGACCTCCACAAACAAAATAAGAAAGTATAGGCTGTTTTTATCTTCCCCTGACATATATGAACTTAAGAAACCTATAGGCCATTAGAAAAATACAAAACCACAGCTCTCTGAGGTCAGACAAAACACAAATATTAGCCATCCTAAAATTATCAAAGGAAGAAATGAGATGTTTGGTATCAGGTACACCTTTTTGATCACAAATAGAGAACAGGTGACAACATGATGCAGATGGTCTGTATGATGTTTTGATAAACACTTAAAAAAATTCTCCAAGCTCCCATTGTGTTAAGTGATACACAGATGTACTTGTGGCCATTTCAATGGGGCCAGTTCAGTGGGACTCATTTTTAAACATATTTGTATTGGTTGCTCACACGTGTTCTAGTTGCATGTATAGTCCTTTCAAGCATCAAATGCCAATCCCAAGTGCAGAAGGCTTTGAAAATCAGTCAAGGAGGTTTTACTTACAGCCTTTGTGGGAGGGCATTCACATCAAGAATAACTTACGACCTAAGATGTCTGTTCCAAAATAAATTTCTTTATTCTATAGAATAGGGAAATTATTCTAAAGAAAAAATTTCTAAGAGGAAACAAGTGATGTCCATCATTGAACATTATTAAAAGGGGTTCTCCTCTTTCCTGAGAATCACTTTGGAGCAGTCATGCAGGGAATATGCACCATGTTCATTGTAAGTGGAGCACATGCTCATCTCCCACATTAGAGAACATCCTATACCAATAGTGTATTCTTCACTCACTCAAAAGCCCAGAGAGAAGGGGTTTTGTACAACTTATTGCTGCAAACTGGAAAAATAAAACCAGCATAATACAAATAAACAAGCAATGCAGACACAGAGATGTGAAGTACTTCTGTGGATGCATACATGCTGGTCTTTTCCACCCAAATAAATCTTCATGCCAGCATAACTGTTACACTGATTTTACTTCAAAAGATATGGGTAAATCTGCAAACATTTCCCCCCACATTTTTGCAGCTTTTTACCCTCTCAACCCATTTTTGGATATGGAATTAATTTACAAACAATGTGTGTTGTCCCCCAAATGACTGTATGTGAAGGATACCCTGTGCAGTGAGGCATTTCATACCATTAGGGCAACCCAGTCTGCCCCTGGAGACATGTCCTTCTGAAAACTGTGCTTACATTTCCATTTTTATATAGTATTTGAAGTTCAGAATTTTCTCTTAAATGCTTGGCATAACCTTTTCATTAGTCCATAGCATACTTCTCACACAAAATAACAGGCAAATAAGAAAAGAGGATCTGAATGTATTTTTTATGGCATTTATGTCACAGAATATCTGGTATTACCTTTGATTTTAAAATCCTTCTAGAATGTTAGAATTTGTAAAATTATATAAATCAAAAAGCATTTGGTCCACAGATCTCAATGTGTATAATAGGAGCTCACTATTTCCTGAGAATTAAATGATACCAGTTTTTGACAGAGGAAAAAATTTTAAGAGGCAGTGTAGGTGGGGTCTAGCGCCAGGTACCCAGAACAGGGGGGTAAACCACAAAAAAAAAAAAAAAAAAAAAAAAAAACCAAACAAACAAAAAAAACAACCACACCAAAAACCCTTAAACCATGACAATCTTCCACTATTTTAGGCATGTCAGCACAGATTGTTCACAGAAGCATTGTTACAGATTAGGATAGATATAGCTGATAGACACAACTCCACACTATTTCTTCTACCTCTGTAATGAAATTTAAGGCAAAGCATTAGGGTTCACAAAACCAGCATGCAGTATTTGAGTGCAAGTAACCCTATACCCTATAGACATAAGTACCCTGAACAGCCCAAAAAAAAGTGGTGATGCAAGGGCTGAGTGTGTTGCTTGCAAACAGCATTGCTGCAACAGAGCTACTCCAAACAAAAGTCCACACGTGGTCCTTGTATGGTTCTCCTTACTTCTTATGTGTTTTTCATGGCTGCAGCCAGCTGGCCCTTCCCCCTCCTCCTCCTCCTCCTCTCCCCCAGGGCTAGTGTGTGGGGCCCAGGTTTTGGAGGTGTGTGGAAGTCATGCACGAGCAGGGGGAGCTGCTGGCATCAGAGCCCTGGCCCACCACAGGGCAGGTACCAGAGCAGAGATGCTGGCAGAAGTTCCTGCCCTGAATGCCCATGGCAAGCTGGGGTGCACCTGGTCCCAGCACTACAAACAAAGCAGAAGGTAAGGATCTTTGTCTGTGGCTAAGTGCTGTTTGAGACCATGAGCTTCACATTTTCTAGCTTTGTCCATGACCACAACAGCTAAAACTTAATTCCTTTTTAATTTGTTAACTGAATCTGGACACTTGTCTTCTAAAACTTGGATTTGAATTCCCCTTGTGCCCATCTAGTCTCCCCCTTCTCTTCTCCTCTTCCTCCTCTCCCACAACACTCCAATGCTCAAATTTAGGAAGATTTATGCTTGAGCTGCTAGAGCTGGCAGCGTTATATTAGTAGCAGAAGGTGGTATTCGAGTAAGGGCCAAAGCAATGCAGAATTGCAGAGATGGATACAAGAGCAAACAGAAAAGAAACACCTACCATACGGTACTTTGCATCAGAGCTGGCTGCAGATTTTTCACCAAAGCAAATTTTCAGTGAAAATTGTTATTCCTTGTTTTGGCCAAAGACAGATTCTGCATGTGAGGTGTCCACTTTTGCATTTGTCCTTAAAATAAATGTGAACTACGAAACAAAAGATATTACAATAAGCACATATTCAGTTTTCAGCCAAATTGTGTTTGACAAAAATCTGTCCATTCCCAGGAGAGAAAAGAACCTTTTTTTACCCAGTCCTATTTTATAAGCCTACAGTATACAATACCTATTGTTTTCTGTGCTGTTAAACCTCCTACGATGGTTCAGTATTGCAGCTGGCTGTCATGCTTGTGTTTGTACACTGGATATCTGTGGGGTAGATTACTTCATTATTTATGTGTATCAATTCCCCATTTGGAAAGGGAACATACCACACTTTGTCTGCTCAGCTGATAAGCATAGCAACTACTGTCTCTTACTGTGCTCGGGTACAGTGCCACTTAAAATGGGTCTTCAGTTTCAATGAGCACTAATATTGTGCTAATGTCATGCAAACAATACGGAATAATAGTCTTATTAAATCAATATCTTCTGATCAGCTGCAAAGCAGGCAAAGAAGCACATGCGCAGGTTATTTTTTTTCCCCAGGAACAGGCCTCATGAAGCAAATCTCCCTGGTTCTCTGACAGTGGATGATGTCTATAAATCTTTGCAAGTCCATGCTGTTTTGCTGAGCAAACAATGAGGACAGGGTATCCTCTAGGATTATTTGTGCACTAGTGACAGAAATCACATTGATATGAGGCTAACTCAGTACTCATTCTTTCCTGTTCCTCCAACAGCTCCCCAGACTATTCTCAGTCTCTTTTTTTTTTTCTCCTTTCTCAAAAGGATTTTATTTTTTGCACTGTCAGTAGAAAAGCCCATCACATAGTGGTGCCATTTTGTGTCAGCTGCTTTAAACACACTTGCCATCAGCAGATGTGAGCTGAAGTTCAGCATGGAGAGGAGCTGCATTTGCAGGACTGTCATCTCTGTGTGCTCTTCCCAGAACAAACCAGTCTGAATTTACTGTCCACGCTCAGAAGAGAGGGTCTGGCAGGAGAGGTCCAGTGAGGCCTCAGCAGTGCTTTCATGTCCCATCCCCACCACAGGGAATGCAAATGTCACTTGTGTGCAGGAGAGCTGGACTTTCCTGCCCAGGTGGCCCTTCATACGATGACAGGATCCTGAATTCTCAACACTGTCACTGTACAGCACCAACAGCGTCTCCAGCCACTTGTGTCCTGCTGGGCAAGTCCATCACACAGCATTGCTGGCAGGGAGGTGTAATCCAGCACAGTATCACCATTAGGAAAGGGGAAACACTCCAGGAACAAAGATGAGGAACAAACTGCGGATGATACAGTCTGCTTGCTTTATTCTACTCCCCACTTTCAGGTCGTGATATGGCTCTTCTGCTGGCTTCCCCTTGAACCTGAACCCTCACACAGTACAGACCAAGTGCAGACCAAGTTTCAGAGGTATGCAGAAACAGTATGATTTAGAACTCAGCCCTAAAAAGAAACTGGAGCAGTTTGGTGCAGGCAAGTGCCTGGATAGCAAGGGATGTTACAAGGGATGATACAGAACTCACTGCCTTCCCTGTGTATCTCAAGTCTACATATCTGTAGCACTTGGCTTTGGTTGCATCTCTGAACTTTGCCTAAAGCACATAACACTCATGAATCTGCAAAATTGGACTGGAAGTCTCCAGAGAAGAGGATTACCCAGGAGAATTTTAGTATTTCCTGCTTCCAGTTGGGCTGGAACCAACACAAAAACAGCTATAACAGTATTTGGCTCTGACATGCCTGGTCCCAGCCAAAAGGCAGGAAATTTAGAGGTATGTAAAGATGAAAAAAAAAATGATGGGAGGTTGGGGTGAGGAAAAAAGCTGAGCTTTTGAGAAACTGAAGGGCAAAAAAGATGAAGTTCTGTCAGTTCTTATTTGTTTCTGAAAGATTTTACTAACCTGCAAGGCTAGGTCCTCTCCTCTGAATAACACCCGGACTTTTGTACAAAAGAACAATCCCTAAAGGCTAAATTTCAGGCCCTTGGCACTGTTTTATACCTCCCCAGAATGGAATAAAACTGCCAAGTCAGACTGGGATCTAGCCCAGAGTTTGTATTAATTAAATTATTTATTTAGCTGATAATTACAAGCTTCCTGGGCCTGAGTCTCTTTACACAAGTACTCTTTGGAGACCTCTAAGGAATTCAGGCTGAGGCATAATCTTCTCACTGTTCTTCAGCAGATCTGGCAATAGTTAGAAGGACTGCAGCAACCCTGCATTATTACAGATCCATGCACAAATTTAGCACTTCAGACAGAAACCACCTACCAAGACAAACAGTGGGAACTTGATTTGTGCACACATCTGGAAATGAAGGGTTTATACGTAGCACTTGCAGACTTTTGCTGCCTGTGACCTCCCTCACCAGCACAACAAATTGCACTTTGTCAAGGGAGAAGTTGGATTTGTACATCTATGTGGCATGAACACGTCTCTCTGACTGCTGGCTTCACTGCACTCTTGTATGCCAACAGGAAACAGCCCCTTGTAAAAGCCAGCAATGACTTCAGTAGTAATCACAAGGCATCACCAGAAGTTTCTACCTACTTACAGCATGGTGGCCATGCAGATCACCTGGAAAGCCCTGTGGCTCTGGAGGTACACAGCCAGGTGCCTCACCAGCCTCTCTGGGACTTGAAGTAGTTCATCCCAGCTAGCACTGCACCATAGTGTCTGCATCGACCAGCACGGACCCTGCCAGAGGTCAGCTGCTCTATGGCTACATTGTCACTGGCTTCTTCTTCCCACTCTGATCCCACTCAAAATTTATGTTCTTAGACCCAACCTACATATATTCTCTATTTTTACCTTTACTCTAGAGCTGAATAATCCAGTGTAGACCAGTTTCAAAAAGATCTCATGTGCTCTCATAACCTGTCATATTAAATACCCTGAGCTATTAATGGTGGTTCACACCAGGGGATGAAGGAGCATCTTGATTCAAGCTATATGTGCCTGCAAAGAGCGTAAGTGCAGCACCAAGGTTGCTGGGTAATTTGCTTCTCCATCTGGGAGAGAAGGTGGGCAAGGAGAACAGCTCTGGCCAACATCACTGGTAACCCCAGGCACCAGCTGCATGCTCAGCCTGGCTCTCTGGAATCTCTGAGAAGTTCTTACTCCAGGGTCTTCCCTTCCCACAGCCCTGTGACAGATGGGACAGCTGATAGTTCTTGACTCTCTGTATATTTTGGTATGAACCTCAGAAATTTGGCCATCCCGCTCTGATGAGTCAGCCCACATGCATCTTGATAACTGGGGATGTTCATCGACTCTCTTCCTGAAGACACTCCTAATCTAATCAGGTTCTCACTAGTCATAAATTTAGAATTGTAACAGAAAATTAAAAAAACTGAGTGTTTCCAACTGAGTTTCATATCCCTGGAAGATAACTGCATAAATGATCATCTAATTAGATATATATTTACCTGAACCCTTTCCATTGTGGGAAAAATAACTTATAAAAATTGGTCTTGAGTGATAGCTTGCTTTAGTTTTAAAGCAGTCACCAAATGAAAATCCTTTTAAAACCAACTCAATCCCAGTTTTCATTCAACAAAAAAGGGGCAAGCACTATGAATACCAAGGACCAAATTAAAAATGAAACTTCTAATAAAAAGAAGATAAAAATAAAAGCCTTTGTATTAGCTCACAAATAAAAGCATAAATGCCCTTGGTTTAACCTTTCATCTAGCCTCTTACTCACAATATGTTTACATTGTCACCCAAATGCTTGAAGAGGAAAACTTTCTCCCAGGATCATGACCTCCTCTCTGTTTTCTGTGGTCCTGCACCCAGATTCACATTTCAGAACACAATACAACTCCTACTGCACGTGCTACCAGACCACCCCGTTTGTAGCTTTGCTACACTTTTGTCAAAGAAAACGGGCAAGGGCTTTGCCTTTAGCTGTCTCTTTTTACTGGCATCTTAACTTTGACATCTTTCACCACCTGAGGCTTAAGAGGCTTCTTGTAATTGAGAAAGGGCAAGTCCAGCACTTTTTTTCCATGATCCTGTGCCATGCAGGTCCCACTTGGTTATCAATGGCAGTGTTATGAAAGTTCAGCAAGGCTAAACACTTGTTAACTACTTAGAGGACTTTTTGGCTCAGCAAGTAAATCCTTCAACAGTTTTGCTTGCTTACTCTGCTATCCCATTAGACAGCATAACTTTGGGGCTAGACAAGAGGAGTTTTCACAATCCAGTGCCTTTGCAGGCAGAAAATCCTGAGTGTTTAGGGTGCAAGTCTTGCACAGCTAAGATGACACAGCCTCCTCATGCACAACAGTTTTTCCCTTTCCAAAGTCAGAGCACAACTGTGAGTGTAAAGAATCCTAAGGACTAGCAAAACAGATAATAAATAATAATGTCACCCTCCCACATACTCTGGGAGCAGGAAAGCAGGATGGTTGTTGTTGTCACTTCTTATTCTTGGGGAACGCCTACCTCCCTCTCCTTCAGAGCACTGAGGTATCAGAGATCCAGAACTAGATCTGTTGATGCCTGGGGTTAAGGGGAAATTCAGACAGCACCATACCATGATGCCTTTGGCCCAAATTAAT
Organism: Hypocryptadius cinnamomeus; assembly: GCA_013400635.1. Classification (NCBI taxonomy): domain Eukaryota; kingdom Metazoa; phylum Chordata; class Aves; order Passeriformes; family Zosteropidae; genus Hypocryptadius; species Hypocryptadius cinnamomeus. The sequence continues at coordinate 114,715 of VYZP01042260.1, read as the reverse complement.
CTCACTTAAACTCCAGTTTAGTCCCTGTGCACCTTTAGACTGAAACAATTTTAGGGTCCAGCAAGAGCTAGGAATGCCTTGATTTAGACAGGGCAATGGGATTTAGGTTAAATGAGGATTTCTTTGGCCATGAAGTTCAGAAATTAAATCCTTATCTGCTTAAGGCAAATTGACTATAAATATGCATCAGTACTCTTCCTTCCCTTTCAGTGAGATGAGTCCTTCAGCCTGGACAATAGATTTGCAAATTGCCAATGACAAGGAGAAAGCTTCCACAAACCTCAGTAGCACCTACAGTGTTTCCTTGGCATAGCGAAAGCTGTGGTTATGTTCTCTTCATTCTCACAGTCTCTCCTTTATGTAGAATTTCTACCGTCTGGATCTTTTTCATCCTTCCCATAGCAAATATCCCTATCTTTGGTGTCACACCCACTTAAAATTCACCCTTTATATCTTCTACCTTTCTTTCTTCATTTTGGACCCACATGACTAATACCAGTTCTTTCACTGACTGCTTTTTCCTTCTAATAAAACTTAGGGAAAAAAAAGTAAGAAAGCACCTGTTGTGGTTTCACCCCAATCAGCAGCCAAGCCCCATGCAGCCACTCACTCACTGCCCCACCAGCAGGATTGGGGAGAGAATCAGAAGGGTAAAAGCTGGAAAACTCGTGGGTTGGGATAAAGATAGTTCAACCGAGAAAGCAAAATTATGCACACAAGCAAAACAAGAAATTGATTGACTGCTTCCCATGGGCAGGCAGGTGTTCAGCCATCTCCAGGAGAGCAGGGCCCCATCACGTGTAGCAGTGACTTGGGAAGATAAATGCCATTGCTCCAAATGTCCCCCCTTCCTTCTTCTTCCTTCTCTTCTAATACTGAGTATGATTTCACACAGTCTGGAATATCCCTTTGGTCAGTTTGGATCATCTGTCCCAGCTGTGTCTCCTCACAACCTCTTATGCAGCCTCAACTTCCTCACCAGCGTCTCAGTATGAAAAGCAGAAAAGGCCTTGGCTATATATAATCCTTGCTCAGCAAACAAAAGCATCTCTATATTATCAGTTCTCTGTTCAGCACAAATCCAAAACACAGCATCATACCAACCACTATGAAGGCAATTAATTCTACCCCAGTCAAAACCAGCGCAGTATCAAAAAGTATAAAAAAGAAAAATGTCATGAACTAAAATGTAGCATATTCATTTTAGCCCAGTTTCTTAGTAAAGACAAAGTTAACATTTGCTTCAGTATTTTCATTGTTTCTGCCTTATAACAGAAGCCACTGATTAATTTCAATAAAATTTGACAGGTGTAGAGAAATCTCAAAATGTTAAGTTCCAACAACTTTGAAATGTTATATAGTGTAGCTGAAGATATAATTTCAGCCACTGAGAAATCAGAGCTAAAGAGAGGAGAAAGACCCTAAACAGCCCTTCTGCCTTTGGAAAAGCTGCAATAAGAGCTGACCATCGCTCAGGCCATATGCTATTTTAATAATACTTCCCTAGGTTTCCATTTCCTACCTTTAAGCCATATGTCTCGTTTGTTGGGGTTTTTGGGTTTCTTTTCCCTCATGTTCAGGGAAAGCACTGGTTCCACTTGTTGAAAGTTTTTATTTTCCCTTTCATAAGCCAAATATCTGGTCATCCCAATAGTCTTGTGGGGAGTTTGTCATGCATCATGCTGCACAAAATCACAAACTTGGCCTTGATTTTTAGACCATTCACATTCTGATCTATTGTTTCTGCATATCTGCAGGAGTCTGATATCTGGTAATAAATAAAAAGAGATATCCAAATGTCACATATTTCTTGGAGCTGAAATAGTCCTGGAACGGATCCATTAGTAGAGTTAACTTTGCATTATCCTTTTACATTACAGAACTGAGACTACTATCGATATATCATGCCCAGTCACGTGAGGGAAAGCAGATGCTTGTCATTTCTTTCCTCACCATCTTGCTGGTACATAAATACTGTTCAAGCATTTGTCTCCCTTCTTTCCCAAGTTAGGATAAGACCTCTGTAAAAAACCCAATGTTTGTCAGGGTGCCACGTGTCTGCTACCTCCCCCACCAGACCAAAGCAGTAACAATCCAGCTGCCCTGGGGTCAGAGACACGGTGTGCAGGAACAAAGGCAAGGTATGAACTGACATGTTGTATGTGATTGCTGTAGCCAGGAGCTGAACTACAAGACTGAGGTCCTTGACATAAATACAAGTACCATGTCAACTGTTCCAATCTGGTTAATCTGGTATCTTGCAACAGTTGTGTATACCAGTATAATGCGTGCCTGTGCTAGAAAACCAGATCATGCAAGAAAAGGGACCCATGAGAATGAGGGCTGCTAACACACTGCTAAATAATCAGTGCAGGCAGACACTGTCATGTTCAGCATTGTGGCAGCTGGTCAGCCCATGGGCTTAACCACAACCAGCTGATGTGATGTTAAACATTACAGTCCCTGTCTGTGTTCAATGTTTAACAGCATGTTTAGCATTGTCTTAGTTACCAAGATTCCTCGGGGTTGTGTTTTATCATGATGAAATTTTCCAGTGTGGAAGAGCTCCAAAAGGCTAGTGTTTTACAACCACTGAACATAAGACAGAACATTAAGTGTCAAAGAGGAATAGATGGGTTTAGCCAGTATGTTCGCCTTGTGGCTATAAAGAGATCTTCCTCCTACACATGATATTGCCACAGGTGCAATCTGGGCAAAAAGATCCCTTGTTTAGGACGGAGGCTCTGATAGCAGGCATTTTTTCCTCTGGGGTCCTCCATTCTGGAGCAGCCTCCACCATCTTTGTATGAAAAACCTCAAACTCACTGACTTGGGGGCATCCTGGCAAGGTCCACCTGTTTTATAGTTCTTATTGGAGATGACATGTTGAGTGAATCAAGATTTCAAGTTGAGAAAGCCTTTTGCTTTGGCAGAGGAACTGTTCCAGTAGAGTAAATTAAGATACTTGGATTTTTATCCATAGCTCTGGTGTGTATTTAAAATAATTACCCAAGCGTGGGGAGCCATCATGATGGGTGCTTTATAAATAAGTGGAGAAATAGGAAAAGATAACACATTATGTCATCATATAACTCCTGGAGTCTGAGTTCTCCACTGAGCCTCTTCCCAGATATTTAAGGAGCTATCTAAGAACTATTCAGACCCAAAATCAACTTTGGAGAAGGTTGGACCTAGGTTGACAAGCAAGTTCTGGATCTGCCACCTTTATCTATTAGAAAATAAAGTCAGTCTTTGATCAGAACCTTCCTTAACTTTGAGATATTATGAGTATGCTTCAAAAATGGATCTTTGCCTCATCCAGTTTTTGTCCCCTGGACAGATGGATTCTAATGTGATTGGTCCTCAGGTTCTTGGCACAGTTGTACTGCATCAGGTTGCAACGGATCCTTAGATCCCTGACAAAGGCTCCTTAAGGAACTTTGAAGTCCTCGTGCCAAATATTGCAAAAACTGCATAACTCTCCAAAATTAAACCTCCAAACAATACATCCAAGGATTTCCTGTGCCCGCCTTTGTTTAAGAAACAAAGGAAAAGAATGGAGAATAATCCACTTTCCTGAAACCTTCAAGTAAACTGAAGAGGCAAAATCAGGGAACACAAAATTAAGGCACTTCTCACTAGTGGCATGCCATCCCACAAAGCTGATTGGAGCACACGGTTTATTTGAAAATCAATAAAAAAGGTTAATTGGAAAAATGCGTTCTGTCCTTACCTTTGCAATCATCCTGGCTATGCATAACAGGACAAACCAAAACAAATTTGTATTGGCACTGGCATTCTCTGGCTTTTGAGGAAAATAGGGCAAATCATACTTGGTGGCTTGATCCAAAGCCTATGAACGTCCGTGGAATTTTGCTTATTCACTGCATCGGGTATAAGATCAAGCCATAGTGTTTTAATGCAGTCACAAGCAAAATGTAAATAAATAATTACCTTAATGTCTTGCCTATCTCTGTAAATTGACCATGTAAGGTCCAGGCACTAATATTTATATGTTTTACTTAAATTGGCTTGGCTTATTACTAAGTTTTTGGTTGCTTCTTTAGGAATAAGACAACTTTTCATGTACCTCTGCACGTCCAAAAGATCTCTTTCTTTGAGCAGCTCTTTTAAAAAACTCTGAATGTTGGACAACCATCTGATGCAGATACAGCAAACTGTTTCATTTTGGTCCTTTTCAGCAATTCAGCTGCCAGATAAGACTCACCACAGCACTTTTGTCACTTGTACATCTACGTCAATGTGGCTTCAAATTCTGGAAACCCAAGACAGGAAGGCAGACTCTTGTGAATAGCAGTGATGTTTCATGTTTTCAGTGGGGAAAAAAAGTCAGACAGAAGCCAGAAGAGACACCCAGCCACCCTTGGTACTCTCAAGAATAGGTCCTTCAAGAGGAGAAAAGAAGTTTGTAGGAAAAGATCTGGTTTTCCTTTGTTTTCTTTAATTAACACCCCAGACAATTACAAGAAGACAATGTCTGATTTACTGAGCAGTTGAGATATTATCAAGGCTTCTATCACAGCACCATCATGTATGCCGTTGTGTCCTTAAAAGGTACCATCTTCAGGATAGTTTCAGTAAGTGAAAGGCTTGGAAGCTATGTAAGGTAAACAAGATGGTTGGTTTGTTGTTTTTATTCCTGGTGTACCCACACTTACAGCTGCCAAAAAGCTGGTAAACTTTTGCCTCCAAAAATAAAAAGTGATTATACTCTGTCTAACCAGCTCTACCCTTAACTGCACCACTGCCTATCACAAAAAGAAGAACAGATATGTATTTTGTGGTATTGTTTTTGGAAACTTTCCATTCGGGAGTTTGCAAGAATAAAGTGGGTGTGGAGCTGAAGTTTCATGAGTGTGAACTCATGGTCCCATAGAGCTCCTCACTGTTATCTTTGCATCTTTCTATGGGCACTGGACCCAGAATTTTTTTTTTATTCACCAGAATATCACCACCTCTTTCTAAATGACAGATTCAGTACCACTGACACCTGCAGAAACCTCTGCACAGGATTCCACTGGCAGTTATGATCAAGTCCTTTGAGGAATGATGATCTTTCCCTAGGAGATCAGCTTCAGACAGCAGAGCAAGGGTGTGTGCAGTTGTCTCCACATTCAGCTATGTTTACCTTGCCTCAGACCAGTCCCTCTGATTCTTCTTCAACAGCTGCTTTGCCCAGACTTTTTCCACATCATTAACAAAGACAAACTTTGGTCCAGCTTTCAGACTTCTGTGCAATTTTGAGTAGGGGTCATATAATAAGCCTTGTGACAGGAAGAGCAGGAGCATCAGCATCACTGGTTTGTTTAGGTATTATTTCTGGCTGAAGACTGAAATTCTAGCCTGTCTTCACTACACATGTATGTGAACAGATCTGAGCCCCATCCAAGGGTGTCTCACACCTAGTTCTCAAATGGTGAATGAATGACCTCTTACACTGGACTTTATTTTCATCTAATTTTGTTATCGCTACTGGCTTATTGCCCGAACTTTCCCAAGTCACTCTCTCTCTTCATGCCTATGTTTCTCTCCCCATCTTTCTGCATCTTACCACTTGTGCCTTTCAGTGTCAGGCGCCAGGGCTTGGGTTTGGGTTCCACAGGGTCTCCAATGTGCTTACAGATGGTTCAGCCCTGGCCATGATTGGAAATCATGGCACCATCAAACACAAAGAGTAACAGCCCAATATGGGCGATTTCAGCCTTTAATCCCACAGCAAGGGAAGAAGCCCTGGATGTTTGCTTTCTTTGCACTAGCATCTGAATTTTCAGTGTTACTAAGGAATCTACAGAATGATGGAGGAACCAAAGTGATCTTGAGTGGTTGCATCTCTGCCCCTCTTGGTTCTCACCCACCTCTCCCAGCAGACCAGGCAGATGTCCATGGCCACCTGGTGACATGCAAGATGTATAAGAGAAGCAGGCTGGATCTCAGCTTTGTGTTTCTCTGCATTTCAGTTCCCTGCTAGCAAAATGGCACTAACAACACGTAGGCTTCCTGGCTAGTTTGTTATTTGGAGCATCAATTATTTAGAGATTACATATGTTTCTAATACCTTTGGGCTGTTACCCAAAAAGACTGCAAATTTCTGAGTTTGAATCAAGTATAGAATTTATGTGACTAGCAGAATATACTCAACAACGTTCGTGGAGATAGCAAAATAAACCCATGCCAGCAACCCAAAGAACAGTCACAATTCTAACCCCAGGATAAACTGCGAGTTTCACATATTCTTTGTGAGTAAATCTTTCCTATAATGCTTCTCCAGGTTGTGAAAAATGGTCACTCTTTTCCAGGAAAAAAAAAACCTCCTTTGCTAACAAAATTGTGAGAAATATTTAGAACAGCCAAGTAAAAATCATGCCAGCAAAATAAAATAATGACTCATGCAACCCCCAAGCTGCAGGTACAGCTGCTTTCTCCAACTGATATCAGTTCTCTAAAGAGTGGCATGTTTCATAAATGAAACACTTCTTTCTTGTAAATATGTTAATTGTCTTTTGACAAGCCAGAACTATCTTCCCACATCTGGACTGCCCCAAGCCATGGCAAGGACACCGCATTTTTTCAAAGTCTCACCTACTGTCACGCTTTTTAGGCATAGCATTGCTATTTCACTGTATTTTACAGGTCTCAGTTAGCAGAATAGGGCAGAAAAATATTAGCCAGCTATCACAGACGAGCAGTTCTGCCTTGCAAAGCCTTTTCCACACTCAAAATTTGACTGGTTTAATTAAAGGTGTGTTTTAAAATCAAATTAGTTAAGCCAGTGCAATCACTGGAATATTTTTTAAGTTGTGTTGTATTGATTTAGCTTAATGTGATCAGGAAATGATTTATAGTAAATTGATACAGAGCAGATTTAAATCATTCTGAGTGACCACATCTTTCACCAGTTCAACCAAATAATTTTAGAGTCAGTTTTATATGGATCATATCCCGCTGTTGTGCCAAGGAGCATGAGCTGAAAGGGTGAATGAAAAAAACATATAAAGGTACCTGATTCATTACTGCAGCACTTCAGTGTAAATCTGCTGTTGCAGAACTGTAGCTGGCTATAGAAGTAAACTTCAGAATGCATTATAGCTAGATAGTGCCTCCTCTAAGCATTTTGTAAGGTTTCCAATCCTAAAACAGGATGAGCTATTTTGGACATTTGGATTTTGTTTTGTTTGTTTGGGTTTTTTTTTAACAGGCCTGGCAGTAGTTCTCAGAATAATTTACTGTGTTGCATATTCATTTTTCATTTTTTATTTAAAATTTTTGAACACTTCTATCATTTCAGGCCTAAAGAAAACAATAATATTAAACCTTACTTGACTCCTTTCAAGAATTATTGCTTTCTAATCAAGGTTGACAGTCTTTCCTTTCTTACAGAAATGAGGTAAGCTCATTTTTATAAATAGTGTATTTCCATCCAAGATCTGCTGTTTTCATTCTGCATAGGAAAGAAATAAAGGGGGGTGTGGGGATATGGCATTTTCAAATAAAATTTCCCCAAATTAAATCCTACAGAAGCTTAAGATCTGAGAGAGATTTCTTGTGGTTCCTTACATTGTAAAAACTGAGGATTTAGATTACTTACATAAGTTTTAGTCACCAAAAGTGCTGGCTATAACANTAAAACATCAAGGAGATTACTTGGACACTCCTGGTGCTAGAGAAAAAAAAAAAAAAAAAAAAGAGAGAGAGAGCGAAAGAACTCTGAAACAGCTGTAGCACTGTGTATGAGTCACTTGGACTGTGGCAGAGATGTGAGTGCGGAGGTAGGAGTAACACTGCTCTGTGAGCTCACCGAGGCGCCTTGTACCTCCAGGCAAAACGTGAGCAATGTCTGCTGGGCTCACAAAGAACACCCTGCTGCTGAAAACCAGGCAAGGCACATCAGTGGTTTGTTGAAGCAGGCGGTCACCAGAGAGCCCGTGGGGGAAACAGCCCATCCAGCAGTGTGGGCAAACAGGAACTGGTGCTGCAGGGTTGGGGGTGCGTGTTGGAGGGTCTGTCCCGGTGACCTGCCCTGGGAGGGAGGAACTGGACATTCTCCAGACAAGTGTGGGCCAATGGAGATGGGCAGAAAGATGAACATAATAATGATAAATTGGGATTTTTGGGAGCTTCTCTACAAACCAGCACAGATAGCTCTGTCACCCACACCCTAGCAAAAATTGTCATTTATCTCTGGAGGCAGGCAAGCATGTTGCCATGAATTACAGCAGTTTAAGAAGCTCACATTTGCACTTGGGAGCTGGTAATTATTTACCAAGAAGTGCAGTCATTACTGTCAGGTGATGATGACATTTCTCCCACTTTACCCATTCAGTAACTTTTTGAAGACTCTGTGTGAAGTCTTTGTGGGGGGGTGGAATGAGGAGCACTGGCTTCCCTCCATCACTGCTACCAAAAAGGGTGTGTATTTTGGCAGAGGTTTTGCTTGGAATATTCAATTCAAATTAATGTAATTTCAACATCTACTATCCCGAGTGTGTGGTGGTGCCACTAAACATACACATTTCCAAACTATGAAGTGCAGGCTGTGTCATTCAGCAGGGGAGTGAAGTGATTTTTATATGTCTCCCATGTGTGTACCTTTCAGATTTAACTCCACCAAAACCAGTGGCATTACAAGGGTTTAAAAGCAGCAACAGTGGGAACAGGCCCAAGAGGGACAGGAGATTATCAGGCCATTTGAGGTTGGGAACTCTGTTTGTTTGCTCATCAATAACTGTGTTAAATAAAGATGTAGCACCATATTCTGGTTGCAACCACCCAGCTCCACTTGCACAAACATGGGGGCAGCTGGGAGGTGATGGGAGGAGAAAGTCCTTCCCTGGGGCAAACAAAGCCAAGCCTTTCACCAATCACTGCTCTCCCTACTCAAGGGGGCTATCTTGTCTGGAGCTGTGTGTAAAGCAAGGCCATGCTATAATGTCTTAGGATGGAGGCCATCCTGGGACTCTGATGTAGCTGTTCCTTCTTTTTTAATCTAATTCATAGCAACCACATATGTCAATCTCCACAGTATTAATTGGGGATTTCCTACCCTTATGAATCTAGTACATTCTTTTGAAAAAGCCCTTGGATTGCAGACAATGAATACACACCTTCTGCTATTTTTCTTCTGTCCCTTGCATGTTTACTGTGTATATTGTAAATTCAATATGTAAATATGTAAATTTTATACTCAATGCTGCTGCTGAGACTTTCCTTGGTTTCCCATTATATCATCCACATAATTTTGTAGGGATAGATGTCTTCTCCATTCTTGCTGCCCAGTTATTTGTTTGCTTGCTCAGTTGTGTGTTGATAACCTTTCAAATTTCATCTCTTTGTGAAGGCATTTTCAGTCTTGGGCAGAGAAGCATCCTGAAAAGAGTATTCATGCCAAGAAAAAGAGACTAATTTTATTTTGCTGAATCATCGAATCTCTAGGAAAAAATTACAAGCCTCATCCTGCAAGAAACTACAGATGGACAGACCACATAGGGAATTGCTCCTACACAGGTACAGCTTGCTACAGCCTGGTCAGCTCAGCAGTGCCATTTTCCTTTGATCTTGGCCAACTCAGTGAAAATCCCTGCTCTTGGGCAATCCTGTTTTAGTGTCAGCCTTTGCTCCTGAGCAGCCCCATTCAGCCAGACCCTGCTCTAAAAGCTATGTAAATATTCAGTTAACTATGATGATGACCTTCTCAGGGTTTGAGTCCCTTACTTGAGTTACTCCTAATTGCCTGCACTACATATTTGCTTTCCCAAAACCTGGCAGGGTTTTCATGAGACTATGAAAAAGCAGAGCTAGGCAGAGAGCCCAGGAGATGAGCCCTTGTGTTCCCAGTGACTGCACAGGGTACCATTTGCTGTATGGATGCTGTTATTCATGTGAATAGATTACTGTTCCATTCCTGTAATTTTAAAATTTATCCATCTTCATGGATCCTTTCAGGCACAATATTTCATATCCAGGTGGTTTCCTTTGTGCTTTCACAATAATAAAACATTGTGGGGGAGCAGGGAAATATCCGCCACTGCCTCTAAAAATGTTGATTGTTTTCGGACTATATTTCTTGAAGAAATAGCCTGGTATATGTACAGCATGTTGGAAGGCAAGTGAACATGTGTCAGGCAGAAGAACTAGCATTTAAAACCCATAAAATAAATAATTTATAAACAAAAATGCAATGTGAAATACTTTACAAAGTAAGTTCTGGTTTCTTTTGTATTTTTAAAGCATTAGAAAATCTATCTCTTTTCTCTTCATGTAATATCTCCAGTTAGCCACAAAGAGGAAGTTCACTGTCAAAAGAATACCTGAAAAAACTCACCATAGATACGAAAATTGAGCAAGAAAAAAAAAAAAGCCTTTCTCCTGCTCATTATTTTGTCATATTGACAAAGCTTTGTGATATTACCTGAACAGCCACCCTTTTGATTTTTTGCCAGGGACTTTTTCATGCCAATGCCGAGGTTAGTGCTGTACCAGTGAAGCAGAGCATCCTCAGCTCCTGAGGCTCTGAGCCCCTCTTCTGTGCCTGGGCACCCCCTCACGCCTGTGCTGTGTTGTCATCTGGAGTGAAAGCCTGTGCATCCCAGAGCTTCTTTGGAAGTGGGAATGTGCTTCTGCATATACAGTCATTGCTAAATCTAGTGGTGAGTTACTATGCAGACTTTCTGACCAGCTGTAGCTTGCTATTTGTATGACTCTGTTATTCCTGGCTCATGCTTTATTTCAGGGACATTAACCTGCCTGTGTGCTTCTGCTGGTGACTTAACTGGTAACCTTCTATGCTATGCCAAGCTCAAGACTCCTCAGTAAAAGACTCTTTGTGAGTCTTCATTTTAAACCTTTTTTTGTTTGTTTTTTAATGTCTCCTTTTCTTTCCTACCCTCTCCTGTACCCTCTCTCTTTCTCTTTTTCACCCTCTTGTCTCTTACTCTCTGTTTTTTGTTTCTCTGTGAGAGCAGGCATCCACACCAGGAGCTGGGTAAGGACGTCACCTGTAATCTCTGCACTGCCAAAACCCATCATTAGCTTGCTGAGAGATCCAGTGACCAGCTCCCTGTCCACAGAAACAGCCCAGACAGCAGCATCTCCCTAAACTGGGAACCAAGGCTCCAACAGAAAGCCTCAGTTTGTCTAGGTCCCTGTGGGTTGGAAAGAGAATAGGTAATTAGGCAAACCTCCTCAGCCCACCATCACCAGCACCAGCACCAGGCTGGATCTAATTCTCAGGCTGAAACAGGGCAGGGCAGCGGTTACAAATCCTCATGTCAGCTGGAGTCACATCAGGATGCTCCCTCCATCCCTCCCACCATCAAAGCTATAACCAACCTGACTCTTTCCTCGTTATAGCTAGGAAGAGGGAAGAGAGAAGCAGAGAGGAGGGGAGAGAAGGGGAGATTGTCAAGAAGGAAAGCAAACAAGGGACTAAGCAAGAAAGAGAGCCAGTAAAGAAAGAAACACATAAAGAAACCGCGTGTTTCTCTTAGTTTATTTACTGTATTTTTCTCTCTTTCTAGTTAAGTCACACTAATATGATCAATATTTTGCCTGGTTTTTCACTCCTGATCATTCAGCACCTTTTTTAAATCTTCTAAATCGCAATATTTTTTTCTCCAAATTACAAATTTCCTTTTAGAGCATTTCTTCACCAAAATGTAACCATGTGTGGTGGAACATGATAAAAAAATTACATGGAATTACAGCTCTGGGTAATTCATATCAAACTAGCAGTGCTTTCAGTTAAATGTTTGATGCTAAAGGTACCTGACAGCCACGAGGTATTTGGTGTTGGATAGTTGTTTACCAGGGCAAAAATGTCAGGTGACAGTAGGTCAGCATCAGGAGGAGTTAGACCTGTCATGCTGTTAATCTTTTATGAACCTGGAGACAGTAATTTCTCCTTTCTGTGACTTTTGTCTTTTGCCTGCTTTCCTCAACAGGAGTCCTCAAAGTAGGGAGATGAATGTTTCATGTTTATACATTGCCTCAAACGTGCCAGCCTGGATTAAAGACTGTATTGCAAACACTGTATCATTGCATCACTATATTTGCAAACACAAATTGCCCTTGGTAGCGTAATTCAGGGGTAGAAGGAGGTGTATGGGGTCAAAGGGAAAGCACAGTCACCAAGTTCTGCATACTCCTGGCTGGCCAAGGAAAGTTTATGGAAAATAACATGTGGTGGGGCTTCACATAGGAATTTTCACCCACAACCTTCTTGCTGCTCTGGCTTGAGCTGTGACTGAGAAGGACTGGTGGCAATGATCCCCCATCTCCCTGATGTCTGGGAAAGTTTCCCACTATCAGGTGATTTCCTTCTGCCAAGACAATGACTGTCTTCTTTCTTAACCCTCTTCTCTTTTTCATTGCCACTTCTTTTGGAAGACTTTTTTTGGGCAATTCTGCTTTCCAAGCCCAAATAGTTTATGTGCACATAACTAAAAGTACAATATGCTGTCAGTCTCCTAACAGGTGTTTCTTCTTCACATCTCTTTATTAACAGGACAATTTAGGGCATGAGACTTCAACCTCAAAATTGATAACCACCATGTATTAGTTGTAACTAGCAAGCAGCAGGCTTCTGCCTGATGTTCAAAAGCTCATTTTGAGCCATTCACAAGGACATACACACACACAATTTTCTTCTGTCTGTTAGCATTCACAGTTTAAGCTGTTATTCATCTACAACCTCCACAGTTCATTGTTATCCACTGATGGATTATCTGTCCAGGAATAAAGCCTGAGCTGTGAAGATTTGCACTTTGTTGGGGTATGTGCGACACCTCCTCTCCCAGCAGACTCACTGGACTTCTGCTCAGGCTGCTCTTCCCAACCCTCTGTACTCTACAGTGCCTAAAGGAAATATGTAGGAACTAAGCGTCCCTAACACAACTACAAGGGAAATTGGGATGAACTCAGCCAGCTTGGGCTCTCATGGGCTGCTCTTCATCTAGAACACAAGAAAATGGGCAGCCAGAGGGAAGGTGAGTGGGGTTTTCTGAAATTAATGAAAGAGATGAAATTTCTTTTTTGCTTGTTTTGTTGTTTTGGGGTTTTTTTAAGCCAAAGGAATAGGCTCTGACCTGGTAGAAATTCCATGACTCAGGAAAAATTGGCAAAACCCTGACATGCTTCACATTTCTGACCCATTTGAGCATTCCCACCAGTGTCATCATCACAGAACCAGTCATCCAGCTAGGAAAGGAAAACCATACCACGTGGCTTACAGTTAGTAACATTTTTCAAACAACTTCAAGAGAAATAGCAATGTGCTTGGAGAGTTTTCAGGGTGAAATATATCAACAAAATTATTCAGTAAGAATAATTCTTGCAGTACTATTTACACATTAGTATCAGGAAGTAGAAAAGGACATGTGGGACAGAGAGCCAGAGAGAAAGAAAAGAAGGCAAATCTCCTCCCACACACTCAAAAGATTCACCATTTCCGCATTGCTTTAAACTGAAAAGAGCCCAATAATTATGATTTCACATTTCCAAGTGAACTAAGCCCAGTACTACACAAATAGCCTCACTGTAGTAATATGCTGCTAGCCACTAATCCTAACCCTGAACACACTCTCCAGAACTGATCAAGCAGACTGCTAGCACTAATTCTGGTTGTGGCTAGCCTTCTGTTGAGTTTTCATTAACTCTGTATCACCCAAGTCTTCATTGAACCTTTTTATCTTTTCATATGCTCATCCTGACATACCTTGAATGGTCAAAACCCAGACTGTATACTCACAAAATGGGAGAAGATTCAGGGGCACCAGCTCAGAGTCTGATTTGTATTGGCTCATGAAAGAATAGCGTCTTACAGATTTTTGATTCATGTAAGCCTGAGCCTGCTGTGGTTTTGCCAGGAACAAAGCTCCTGGGTGGCCTTCCGGTGAGCAAGAATTGGCTCCTGGGACAGGCAGTCCAAATGCCTGCAATGCAGGCTAACCTGAGCTCAGTTGCCAATGAGAAATGACGCAAGATTCAACTGTCTTGACTAGTACTTTTCAAGAGTTGTAAGACCTTCCCCTAGAAAGCACCTCCTGTGTATGTTGGTTTAAGTTGGCAGAGCTCAGAGATGCACAAGGCCAGAGCAAGGCTCAGGCTGACTCCCTGAAACCAGTTCTGCAGAGGCTTTGTTGCTCCACCCTTCCAGTGAATGGACAGAGAGGTGTGTTCAACTTGGAAGATGATGAAGAGCTTTAAGTTCAGTGACCCTGACTATGCAAAAGGCTGTTGCAGTGAAACTGCTCTTGTAAGGAATGTTGTTCCAAACCAAAGTTCATGTGGCAATGAGAAAACTGCATGAAGACCAGGTCCTGAACACATGCTTAAGTCAATGCATTCAAGCAAACCTTTTGATGTCATAGGACTTGCTCCCAGGAGTTACTCTACTCATGTGCACAGGCCACTGGGCACAAGGCGTTTGTCTTGCAGCAGAACAATGAGTTCACAACCCCACAGCAGGAACAATTCTGGTTTCTGTACATTTTCTTTTATTTTTGAAGCAATATATCAGCTTTTCAGTGTCTCCCTGAAAAAGGAGATTCCTGTCTGATAGAGCACAGCAACAAAAGGGAACACAGACTTTTATGGCTTTTGTCATCTTTTAATATTATTTTATGAGCTGTGGTTATAGCAGTTTCAAACCATAGCCATTGCATGCTGCTTTGTTTCTACTCATCAGATGCAAAGCCAAAACTAAAAGAAAAGCTAACATGTTTGACATGCTTCATCCTGTGCAAGAGAACAGCCTATAACAGTTTGGAAGAAAACGCTGAATTAAAAAAAAAAAAAGGAAAGAAAGAAAAAGAAAGGAAAGCTCTTGTTTTTATAGAATTATTATTTGAAAGCCATGGTATATGACTCTGAAGCTGAGTGGTGTAGCTGTACATTGCAGAGGCTAGTGTATGCCTCTGACATGCTAAACACTGATATCTCCTTATAATGATGTGTTAATGTAAAGGGAGTGATTTTGCAAAATTTTATGCCTTATTAAGGAAATGATTCAAGCCCAGGAAATGTGCGGGTTAAGTACTTGCTTTCATAAACATGGGTTATGGTGGAAAAAAAGATTTTAGATATTATGTGGAAAAATGCAGTAAAAAGCGCTGAATTAGCCCATTCCATTACATTGAATTGTTCAGCAATTATGGTCATCCCCCAGCCTAGAAAATTAAAGTATATGATGAAAACCCAATCTAAAGATATCCACTGCTGTGCTGCTGAAGACATAGCATCTCATGCTTTAGAGTCACTTCGGGCTTCAATGACCAACCAAAGTCATCCAAGGAATAAATCTGAACTAGCTATAGTCACAGCCTGGGGCTGCCCTCTGCTCTTTCCTTTCACTTCTCACACCACCCACACAACTAGGAATTGCAGAAGATTTTCAGGGGCTCAGATGTGTTCTTTGTAAGCAGAAGATCTACCACAAAATGCTCAGTTGCAAAACAAGAGCAGCGTTCTGTTCTCTTCATTCCAGAAGGCAGGATCAGGCCACCAGGCAGTGTGATGGGGATGGCCCGTCTTGCTGTGGAAGGAAACTGTGCTGAGTGGGGTGGAAGAAATAACTTCCAAATACTCATTTGAACTTGCAAGCCACTTTGTATTTCACCGCTTTCCCTAAGCCTTCATGTTGCCTCTCCAGAGCCATGTCAGTGCTGGGGATATGTAAATGAGCACGCACGCTCTTCATGCCAGGCTTGAGCAGTGTCTGCAAGTGCCTTACAGGCCAAATCTCTACCTGACACTGATCTTCTCAGTGCTATTTATGATCTAGTATTTACTACAGATATTCACACCTAGTGGGTATTAACTCAGAAGACCTTCCAGTCCAAAACCCACTCGCCGACCTTTCTTTCTTGCCTTCTCCTGGTCGCCTCTCCCCGAAGTTCAGAAGCAGTAACTTTAGCCAGATTATTTTTTCCTAACTTTTAAAATAATAATGCGTCTTCTTAGTATAAAATGTCTGTCTCTTCCACTCCCAGCCTCCTGGGGTTGCCATGGGCATGGTCTGTAAATTAAGTGGAGGCACTCAGCCCTCAGCTCAGCTCTAGTCAAACATTAGCTGCAATGTTTACCCTTGTGTAATCTTCATTTTTGCATTAATTTAATACTGCTCAGCAGTTTTTAACATATTCAGCAAATCCGTGGCACATAGTGTTTTGTGTCTGTATCTCCCCCATGAAACCAGGTTTTGATTTTTAACCAAACTCATCAAAGCAAACTCCTCACAATACTCTCGCTCTACTTTGATCTTTACATAATTTTAAAAAAGAAAAAAAAGTTGCTTTATGTGGTAATTCAGCTATACTCTGAGGGTTTTTTCCCCTTTACCTTCAAAGACAGCAAATAGAAAATTGTTTTTGTTTTTCTTTCACATTTCACAAGCAACATAGTTCTAATTGGTTTTGAGCAGCAGAAGGTAGTAAGCACCTCCCAGCTAATAATTCTCAGGTAATATCATGGCCTCTTGGAAGCACAGGTCCCAAGAAGTTCAGTTCCTAATGCAAGCAAATAGAATTCTCTTGGAAAGTCTGGCTGAAGGACAATCAGAAAGAGAATGGGCACAAGTCATCATTTCAATTAATCAGTCTTCCCTCTTTGACCCTTCTTCTGAGCAAAAGAAAACAAACAGAAACCTTGGAGTATATAGTTAGAAAGCCATTCACTTCCTGGTTTCAAAACTGCAAAATCCCACTGAGCTGGAAAAATCAGCAACTAAAGCTACACAACTTGGATATCTCACCCCAGCCCCATTACAGGTAATCCCACCAAGAAGAGGGAAGGGATTTTGTTAAAGCAAAGACTGAAGTAAAGTTAAAACCTGGGACTTTTTGGCTGATCTAGTCAATAAAGATCCAGCATTTCATATCCACCAAAGACACTTGTATGACTCCCACTACACAGAGGAGTGGGCAATCAGTCTCCTGCATCAGCATTTGAATTGCATGATCTTTTCTGGACTGGTGAGGTGCTTCAGCACATGCATCATCCCAACTACACCTATATTAGTAACTCTGCAAGGATCAATAGCTGTGCATTGAAAAAATTTCTAGCTCTTTGTGTTTCATCGTGTCGGGGCTCAGGCAGAGCCTGGAGAAGAGCAGGAGGAGCTGGAGGCAGCAGGGACCATTTTCACCCATGTCACAGTGCCCTGGTGAGAAGCTCTGGCAGCAGCAAGGGTACTTAGGCTGTGGTTAGAGGCACAAAGTCCAAGAAAAAGAGCTGCTTGAGCTCCACCACTTCCCCTTGCAGCTGATTTTTCATCAAATCTCCCTTGCTGTTCTGCTCCCACCCCAAGGACTTGACGTCTGAGCATGGCCCTCAGGGAGGGGGGGCTGCACTCAGTCTCCAGCATGCTAAATTTAGCACAAATAGCAAAAATCCCAGCACAAACAAGGGAGAACACAGAGCTTGCTGCTCCTTGTACATGAGACAATTCCCTTCAGCTTATTGACACACATCGCTTCCTTTCTTGTCCCGTTTAGGGAAGTGTACAATTATGTGTGCGGCCGGGAGCTGGGAGCGCCGAGCCGGTTCTGCTGCACGGTACCCGCTGGCTCCACGCTCCCCAGGGACCCCCTTGATCTGCTCACGCCTGTCTGAGGCCCTGCTCAAGCCAAAGAGATTAAGGAAAAGTCAGTGAGAATTTAGGCACGCCTGGCTCCAACAAGCCGTTTGCACCAATTCACAAAGGGAAAAGCTTGGAAGTGTTTCCAAAAATACAGGCCATTCATGTGAGTTAAGTCTGCAAGGGAGCCTAACGTGCAGACTTTCCCCATAATCAGGGTTTACCTCAACTCTGTTTATTCTGTAAACTCTGGTTTCTCAACAGAAACAGCTCATCACGCTACACCCTGGCTTGACAAACGTGCAGAAGGCTTTTGTAAAGAGCTAGAAGTACAACAACCCAGCTGTTTCTTTAATGAAAACTTTTGTTAGCAAACTATCTCATAATTTTCCCCAATCATTTTTTGGGGAAAAAAAGATATTAATAATAATTACATACAATGGGAAGCTGCCAGATTGATGGCACTGAAAAGGAAGGGAGTATCTCAGGCCGTGGACAATTACCAGTGTGAACAGTAGCAGCATAGCTGTCCCCATAGCCTCTGGTGAGGGAGCAGAGGAAGGAACCCAGGCTTTATCCTGGAAACAAGTGAATTATTCAGAGCAAGACATTTGCCAGTGTGCTTTCACTTTTCTTTTTTTATATTTCTGATTTGAGGAGTGAATTTTTGCGGGGTGCTTATGATTCCAGAGATTTCTTTCTCAGAATTGCTGAACAACTCTTGGCCCACATCATATCCACAAGCTATTCACACACAGGTTGAACAGAGTGAGGGAGGTTAGATCTGGATATAGGCTGGGGTTGGAGGCCACCAAAAGCAAGGGAAAGAACTCACACTGAACAACTTCCACGCCAGGGCTCAGCCCAAAGGCCAGAGTGATGCTGCATGTCCCTTAGCAGATGAGAGAAGGCAAGAGCTCAGTGTCTGTGCAATGCAAGCTGAGTTGGTGGTTACTGTGCTCATCAATCAGTGTCAATCCACCCGTGCAGTGATATCACATTGGCTGTGCTGCATCCACACAGCTACCAAAGGAGGTACAGAATGTACATGCAGATGTAGCCACCAGGCTCATTATTTTTCTGTCCCTATCACTTTTGTAATCAAATGTCAGGACTGTATTCATTTCTTCAGCATTCACATGGCTATCGAACTGAGTTTCCATTGAAGAGGGACACAAACAGCATCAGCATGAGTTAAGTTCTCAAAATAAATCAGTCAAATATTTATGAGAAAATAAATGCACACTATTTTGTCTTGTTTGATGCCACTACAGGAACAAGTGAGGAGGAGAGACAGTGATTTTCCTGCAGTAGGATGGCTAATAAATCAAGGGCAACACAACCTGGACCAAATTCAAACCACTGTAGGCTCTTCCCTTGTATTACTGCCAAATCCTGAGCCACCCAGTTCTTCTCTGTTTCATCCCCAAAAAATATGTTTAGATTCCAAACACAAAGCTTAATTGTTTATTAAGGAAGTGGTTATGATGGGGAAATAATGCCGTTGTGGAGGAAAGAGCAGGAGGGTTTTACAAGATGCAGTAGAATTTATCATCATCTCCTCCAGATCAACTCCCTCACCCCTTTGTTCTTTTTTTCACTTCTGCTTTAATTCTTATTGAAATAGAAGTCACTTTTCTGGCTGTGGACAGGATGGTATGCAAAACCCACACAGGATGACTGCATTGTATTGATATCATGAAAAAAGATCAACTTTCCTTTTATTCATAGCCCTCTGAGACCTCTGATTAAACATGTGGCCTTGTTTAACCTCTGCTTTATTCTCTCAGTGCAGCTGGTGTAATTACAAACCAAACATATTCTACACCCTGTTGTAGGGAATTGATGTATCTCCTGTTAAACAAAATAAAGTCACACATGGAAACTGAACTGAATTTTTCACTTTGAGGGGGTAAGGCTGTGAGCTGGTACCTAACTATCTATTCCATGTAATGATACCCATGAAAGGAACACAAAAGTCTGTAGTCACATACTTTGGCTCTTTGGATCTTAGCAGCAGGTTTGTGTGACTGAAGTAATCTCTCCATCGTGTCCTGTGGAGTTGTACCTGGGGCAGACTCACACTAATAAATTACTGATTGTCAGAATCATAAAATTCTCAATAATGGAGCAAGGCACAAAAAGCTCTGGCTTGTTCCTAAATCTGCAGTGCTCACATCATGTATATCTTTATTCAGTGATGCAGGATGACTCACAAAAATGTTAGCTCAAGATATATTTTAAACTCCTGAGCTAGCACTGTCCTGAGAAGAAAATTCTAATTTTGCTTCCTGTGGGCATACTTTTGAGAGCAGTTTATAAGTCTGAGTAGTGAAAATTGCTCTCTCTTTTTTTCCACACAGGCAGTTTTGGAAGATCAGGATTTTTCACTGTGAAAACAGCAAATTGCCCGCATAAACAATTTACATGCACACTCAAAACCACACACCCCAAATCCCATGCTCCTGTTCTCCACCCTTGCAGTGTGTCACTCTCTTTTCTTCTCTGGTTGGTCAAAGCTTGGCTTTGTGAGATTGTCCCTAGCTTTGCAACAAAAAATCTAGATCTTTCCACTGAGGCAGAAAACATTCACTCTCTAAAACCAGCAGAGCCTGTTCCATTTCTGCCTGGATGCAGTCAGGATCACACATTCATTCTGGGTGCTTCAACTGGAAAGCTGCACTGAGACCATTTTGAATGTCTAGCTTTGAATGTCAGGCATGAAACAAAGAGAAATCTGCTCCCATTGTGGGACACAAGGCAGCACCAAACTAACTAGAACTTCCAAAGGGAGTAGCACAGCTGCCTTCCCATGCTGCCCTATCCAGGCTGTCTAGCAGGCTCTGCCTCTGCCAGTGCAACTACTCTTCTCCTGGGAACCCCTTCCCTCCTATTAAAACCAGGTCAAGGTGATCACCTTGATTCCACTTTCAATCCCAGGTCCTCATCTCCTGTTTACTTCACATGTCCTGTTTTTGTCTTTTGGAGCATATCAAGCACTTCTCTCAAAAAATTGCATCCACGTATGATTTTGGGAATTGGTGGCTTCAAGGACTGCTCCCTCTGGAGAGCACAGGCAAGATGACATCTGCTGCCATTTCCTACAGTACTGCTGTGTTATCTTCCAGTAGTCTTCCAGAATCAGTACCACATAAGAGTTGAGGTTGGAAGATATTTTGGGAGATCATCTGGTCTGTACTGCTCTGGTCTCCTGACCATCTCTGTGGTTCTTCATTGGACTCTCTCCACTATGTTCCTGTCTCTGTTTTACTGAGGAGCCCAGAACTGTCTCGGGTTTCCTACTGTCGGGATGACCTGAGAGTCCCTTTTTCCCAGCCCAATGGTCGAAGAAAGAGTCGGGATTCTTCAGCTCTGGTTCACAAGGTGGTTTATTATTGATTATCTAAAATATTTTCTCTCAGACCCGCAGAGGTCTGCTCTGCAGGTCTGTCAAGGGCACACTGCCCACCCCTGGGCTGGTGTCTACATTTTATACTGAGTTACGTATACTTTATTTATCATTATTTTCCAATACCTATCACCTATGTTAGACTGTCTACTTCTACTCTAAACCAATCTAAACGTGCCACCATCACCAAGAAGATGGAGGCTAGGAAGAAGATGGAAGAAGAATAGGACAATGCCCAAATCCCTCCATCTTGCCTCCTAGACCCCTTATAGTAAAAATCCCCAAAACTCCACTTTTCACCCAGTGATTAATTTATTATTACTCTACTTAAACTTCTGTGACTTGTGATTCTTCATACAAGGTTGGTAATTTGCTCCATGGGTTAAGATTGAAATCCCAAGTGTCTCTGGCTTCCTGCTAGGACTCCCCAGCCCCCTGCCAGGGGCACGTGTCACCCAGGGCACCCAGAGGGGTGGCCTGGGTTCCAACAGAACTGGACATAGTTCACTTCATGAGAAAGTCATATTTTCAGTGAAAAGCAACAACAAAAGACATATGTCAGACAATGAATTCAATTCAGGCCTACTGGCTGGATGAATATGGCTGACACACACAAAACATAAATGTCTCCTTGGAGGGAGTTAAAGTACATCCTCCTCTTTTAACCAACAACACATCAAAGGTAATGGTAAAATGGGTTTGCTTTCTGACAAGAAGAGGTTACTCTGTCATGGACTCCATTTCCAGACATCTGTATATTCCTCAGCATTTGTCTGTAGTTTTCAAAATTTGCCAGAAGCAGTGGATTCAACTAGATTCCAGGGGAGGTCAGTCCCCAGCAAGCAAATGCATTTGTGCATTTGAGCTTGTTATCTGCCTTTTTGGCATCCCTTATGCACGAAGGCTTACTCTCTGGCCACTCCACATAAATGAAAATGGGACCATAAGGGTGCCTTGGAGCCAGTGCAATAACACTGCCCATGTCTGACATTAGTTGACTGTACTGCTCACCTGCAAGGATGGACCCTGTGAGATTTTTCAGGTCAGTCAGGCCCCAGACAAGTTTCAGGGACCTTGAAGAGATCACAACAGACACACAGATTGAAAAGTTTGGGCATGGCATTTTTCCCATGCCATCTAGCACTTTCTCACTCAATTTCCAGGCATGTTTCAAGGGTTAACATGAACAAGGGTCTGGCTGTTCAGGTGGGAAATTTGGACACGTACCTCTTTTGGGTAGATGAAACAGTCCAATATGTAAACGGTGTAAAGGACATTTCATCTACCACGAGACCCATCAAGACGAGCCACAGCAGTGCTTTCAGTGCTCCCAATCCCTAGGGATGTTGGCCCACACTGCAAAATCCCTGTGAGAGGCAACACATGTGCCTGACTCACCAGCAGACCTATGGCACCAGCAAAGCAGAATGCATCTGATCCAGAGACGGGCAGAGAAGGTGCAGCATGGAGTACACCAGAACCAGCAAGTGTGCATCTCCAGCACCACAGGCATGAATGCAATATTTCGCTTCCAACCCACCCCATTCCTCTTTAACATAACACATTTGAATTGGGGGCAGATATTGCAGGGGTTTTAGTCATGCTATGTCAGCCTAGACCCACCCTGTCACCAGCCCTGGGCACATTCCCAGGCAGGAGGAAAAACACCAACAGCTTTTTGGAAAGATGTTTCAGCCCACCTTGGGCCTCAGATCACCTTCTGAGATCTTTCTCCACTGAGTCCTCAGGAGTCTTGGGCGGCTACCACCATATCTCAAACATGGAGGTAGAAGACAGAGATAAACCTTAGAGATAAATCTAAGGCAACATTTCTGAGTGATATCAACTAGGAAAGGGCTCTCCCCTCCTGCAAATCCAGAACATGCATTCCCCACAGCTTGCAGGCCAGTTGTGCAAACAGTGCATGCCATCCTTTCCACCTTACATCCCACAAAGAGTCTGACCAGAACAACCAACCACCTCTGGATCCTGGATCTAGCTGGGGTTAGATGGCCATGCCACCCCTTTTGTGTTGGAAACTCAGCACATGTTTGTTGGGAGATGTCCAGGCAATACGTGACCCAGCTGCTTCTTAAAGTGGGGGTTTCAAAACCTGCCCATACTGTTATTATTCTGCTTCCATTTAGCAGCACAAAGGTTTTCAAATCCATCATCTTTTTTCAGTAATTAGCACATAATGGTATTCAACCAGTATATCATAATTAGCTTCTCCCTTGTGACCCTTCTCTGCCACACACAGATTCAGAACATCTTTGTGTTCTTCTAAAAGGCATTAATCTTTACAGTCAGGCATTTTGGATTCATTTTCTCCCCTTTCCCCACCCCAACAGAAACTATCTTCTCATGAGTCAGTTAGGCAAACCTACAGAGTGTTGCTAGAATGTAAACCTGAAATCCAGTAGCATTTCAAAACAGACCTGCCTCTATAGTCAGTGCAAATGTTTTCCCCTGTTTGAGCCACTTTCTGTAGTACACAATGTTATGAGCCAATGCAGTAGTTTCTGCACAGCTTACCCCCGAGTAACTTAGTCTGATCTCTGCTGACAGGGGGCTATTTTTTTTTCTTTTTAAATGTGTGTGTTTGAGAGATGGAAAGAATGCTGTGGGTTTTGAAGAGGCTTTATGGTTTAATCAAACCAGAAGTTTTGTGCAGCCACCACATCTATCACAGCTGGAGTTTGGTGTTATCCTGCAAAGAGAAGGGTTAATTTGCTTGAGTCCAGCTAGTAGGCATAAGGGAAGAAGAACTGTGATTTCAGGGGACTATTCCTATTTACAAGATACATGAAAAGATAAGCTTTCCCAAAACACATCATCCTTCTGCTGCTGAGCTTGGGGAGGTTTTGGGGGATCAGATTAAACAGGGCTGGACCCTGGCTCTGCCTCTCCTCGCTGGATGTCCATTACATGCATAATGTTCTTTGCTCTTGAAATTTATTTCAAGGTCAGAGAAACTTACCTTCTGTGTATATTGGGTTGAGGCATGTTTTGTTAGGAAAATTTATAAGATGGCTTGTTTTAACAGTTGTTGCTGTAGATTGATTGGGTAATATTTACTCGCGCTATAATTATCTTATTTCATAGCAGTGAATGTAAGGGGGCAGCTAGGCATGCTGAAACCAGAATAACAGAAATCAGGAGATTTGCAGCAGGAGGCAAGGTGTTGTACTGTATGTACTGTTGTGTCTTGTTATTTATATCAAGCTAAACTTGTTTTTCCAGCTATTTTTGCAAATGACCAGCTACCCAATAAATTACATCATTTCCAGCACTGAATGGCACCATGACATGTTAACTAGGAATTTAAGCACCAGAAAATAATCTTGACTGACTTGAAAGTGCAGCTATAAAAGTCCAATGAAAGTTAATTTTCTGGGATGGGGAGGAAGGGGAGGGGGATAGGTAGGAAACAGGCAGGAGGAGGAAAGGAGGGAGCAGGGTTGGGAGACAGACAAAAAGAAACCCCATCCTCAATCAAATTCACATACACAAGTTCTAAAATTTGAAGTCTATAAATATATTCCCTGTAAATATCCATTTGTAGGTTGATCAGTCTCTCTTCCTTGACTGAGCCAAGTCTGAGCCCTTCTCATGTTTTCAGGTGTAGAGAAATATCGGACTGGAGGTGAACTGCAAAGAGCTGGTGCAAACCTAAATATGTGTAACTATATATGGCAAACCCATCAAAGGGAACTGTAAAAGCAGACATGCATTCCCCCACTTTTACGTTAAGCCTTTTGTATACAGTAGCAAGCCAGTGTGGAAAGAAACAGGAATTCAAGAATTATCTTGGTTTGGGTTTTTTTTCACACAGGTAGTTACAAACTACTTAAACCTTTCATGCAAGCAAACAACCTCACAAAGACACCATGGTCAGAGCCAGAAAGACAAGGAATGACTGACGCCCACCACCAGCAGGCACTTGGGCAAGGCTGAGCATGTCACCAGGCCCGTTGTCTACCCAGGACATCCAGCCCAGGTGCAGCTGGGCCTTCCTGCAGCCCACTTGCCCTGGGTTTCTTCACTGAGGGCCCAACCTGACATGTGCTGGGGAAGTGAGCTCTGCAAGACAAGAAGGAACCTCTTCTTCTGAGGTGGCATCCCTGTAGGTGTCCCAAGGCAACAGCCTGGGAATGAATTGACAAGAAGGATCTATGCACGAAGGAAAACCCTCTCCTCTCATCCCGTAGTAGTCCCAGAACCATCTCCCAAAGCCTGTCACCAGGGTTTGCTCCCCAAACAAAGGCTCACTTCAAACCAAAGCTGGTGTAAGCATTGGTTAATTTTAGCCTAGGAAGTGAGAATCCCACAGTTGTGCTGCCTGCTTGCCTGGCTCTCTTTTACCCTCCCCTTCCTCTCAGTACACACACCCTAATAAATTTTTATTCCAGTTTCAACTAACATGAAGTGAGGGAATAGAAGAGAGACTTGAATTTGTGATCCCAGTAAGGGAAGGGAGCTCCAAACTCAGCTGTTATCCTTGGCAGTGACTGCCCAGGCAGCCAGCACAGCCTTTCTAGCTGGCAAGTGAGCATGCAGACAGGCTACAGATGTGAAATCAGCTCTCTGCTAGAGGGGAGCTGGGGTAAGCCAGGGCTATCATGACAGGGTCAAGGCGTTTGCAGTCAAAGGATGTGAGTTTGTACAAGACAAACCACTACTGACTGAAAAACCCAGAGAGTAAAAAATGGTACAACAGGAATTGTGCATGGTAGTTCAGTCTCCTTTTTACTTTTTGAAACAATCATTTACAAGAACAGAGGTGGCAGTGCAATACCTCTGGGGATCCCTGGACACCTGTCGTGGCTGGAAACAGGGTGTGCACCTCCTTCACAGATTGTAAAAATGAGCACCTTGCCTTTTGTCTTCCCCAATTTCTCATCCAGGCATCCAAGCAAAGAGCAACTGGATCTTCACATCATGCTGAAATAGGGGATATGTGGGAGAGTCTGAAGGCTCTGAGCATCCAAGCTCAGAGCAGTTGGTGTCCCAAGAACCACAGTATGTGTGCATCTCTCATTGTCTTTCCTCTGAAATACACATGTTCACATGCCATAACATCCTGGCATGAGTAGATTTATAAGCTTCCTCTGTCCTTCTGTCTCTCAGACAGCAGGGTGCTCAGAGAAACCAGTGCCACACACACTTTCATGTCAGCCCTGCCACTTACCACACATGCTGCCATCTCTTTAGGCAACGATGTTGACCACGCTGCACCGGCTCCTGCTTTTGGCTCCTTTTCTCCAAGGTCAGTAGGTTTCCCCCAGAGTAAGTGAGAGCACAAAAGCTGACCCTTTGTCAGTGGATTTTGGGGCTCTTTAATGGGATTAAGCCAGTTCCACCCGGTGCTGGTTCCTACAAAAGCTTTTTCTCCTGTCTCAATGACGTGTTACATCTTGATGTGTGTGGTCATATCTGCAGTCGATTTGTGCAGCTCTTTGTTCTTTGCACATGTTTTTATTGCCTGGGGGGCATGCAGCAACCAGCCAGCGAGCTTTTGTGGTGCCCCGTTCATTTGACTGTTTACTCAGTTAATGCACTGCAGCCAAAATAAGAATCTGCAATATCAATTCATTGAAAGTAAAGCTGAACGACAATCACAGAGCACTTTCAGATTGGCAGGACGTAAAGGATGCAACATTGCCAGCAGTGTAGCTGAGGCACCTCTCATTTAACTTCAGCAATCTATTTGCTTGCCAGCTAGATGTGTAGCCCCCTCCTTGATAAAAACACATGAGAAGCAGCACATTCAAAGGGCAATTCGTCCCCTCTCCTTTAGACATCTACTGAGGTTGAGATAAAGCATCATGTAGAGGTTCCTCTGTCACCCTCCTTTTCCATCAAGGATGGAAGGAGCCTCACACAAGTGATTTTTTAGTGGCTAGTGTCAGAGGTTGTGCATCATCCCAGGCACCACATTGCACAGGAGTGTTCAGGACTCAGAAACCTGAGAGTTCTTCTCAGATAGAGAAGTCCAGAAATCACTTCTGGAGGATATGCATATTTGATCAATTATGACCTGAGATGTGTGTGGATATTTTGTTAGAAGTAGTGCAGAAGTGAAATGCTCTCTTGCCTGCCAGCCATGGGTACATGCGGTTCCTCGGCCACAGACCATTTATCATAAGACCATGAATTGGCAAGAACCTTGACAAAGGTACTGACCACCCAGAACAGCATGAAGTGTCTTCCAACACTGGCACACAACATTATTCTAGTCCAAGCAGCTTTCACCAACATTTCCTGTAAATAGTATACAACAATCCAGTTTGAGTTAGTGCATCCAAATTTAGGAAAATATTCAGGGAAGCACCATCAAGAAAACAAGGAGTCTGGACCATTTGGAACACTTTATACCAAAGGAATAATTTAAGTTTTTAAAACATTTGTAGAAATATATTTTTAATAGAAATTGATTTTTTAAAAAATATTGTTAATATCATCATCCATAAAATTCAGGAGTAATATTTATGTCTTACCATTGTTGTGAAGAGAACTAAAAATTCCCCTGCCTGAAAACAACAATTCATTTGAGGTGCTGGCAGTCAGAAATGTTCATTCTGCTATTTTAGTTTTGAACTCCTTTGTGTTCTGACCACTCTTTTTTCTGCTTTCCTCTTCTTTGTAATTTCTCTCTAATTTTTCAAATTAGAAAAATGGGAAGATAGTAACTTAAAAGTTATGGGATTAATTTTCTTCTTTCCTTCCTTTTTTTTAAACATATTTTCCTTTTCTCAAGGAAAGAAGAAAAATATTGTTAAAGGATCATGAAATACTATCCATAATTCTAAATATCAAGAATGTGACATTCTTTTGGGGGTTTTATAGTAGATAACAACGCTTTGCCTGTGCCTGCCCCACTGTGGGAGAGCTGCACAGTGTGCTCCAGGTTTTCAGTGGTGTCCTGTCCAAAGAGAGACCTTTTCAGCAGTCCAGAACAGAGGGATCTGGTTGTGTGAAAGCAGATCAGCACCTCCATGCCACCCAAAAGCTCATGGGTGACCAAGCAGGTAACGTTGGGGCCAATCTGGTGCAGGGCAGGGCTGCCTCTGCCTTCTCTCTGTCGGGTGTGTCCAGGTTTGGCTGGCTTGGCCACGCCCTGCTGCTGTGGCTGGAGCCCAAGGGCTGGTGTTTCCACCCAAACCTCCGACGCGTGCACTCTCCCATGAGGGCAGCGCTCCACAAAGCACCCTCAGACCCTACAGGTTAAGACGTAATAATCAGTTGGAAACTCTCTGGCACTGCTTTCCTGCACACTCAATCCTCTATACCAGATTAGCACACCAAAGCCTCTGAGCAAATGTAATGACTCCTTCCCTGTGCTCCCTCCTCTCAGCAAACCTATGGCTTGAAAACCTATAAATGTGCTGTTTCAGCTGTTTTAAAGAGCTTATCATGGTTTTCTGAAAGTCTGGACTCAAGGCTCTGGATCCCCTTCGTAATAACATTTAATGCTACCATTATGTAATTGAATCCATTTTGTCTGTGTGGTGGGAATATTATTAAACTGTAATGCATTTCACTGTCTTGATGCACTTGGACTTTTAGGTCTAAGTCTGGAATGACAAAAGGTGAAAGGAAAGGAAAGGAAAGGGAGAGGAAAGGGGAAAGGAAAGTGGAAAGGGAAGGGGAAGGGGAAAGGGAAGGGGAAAANACAAGACTAAATCTTTTCCATAAAGAGGAATTATCAGTTCTTTTATTGCCCCTGTTCTTACATTTCTTATTTTTTACCATACGTACACAAAGCTCATAGGACTTCTATTCGTCAGAGCTTCATCCTTTCCTGATATGGGGGGATTCCTCATTATCCCGATTTGCTGAGTCTGGACTTTTTCGCCAGAGAATTTGTGGAAATGCAATCATGTCAGGGATGGTACTTTTTACATCTGTTGCCCCCTCCATATTAAGTGCTTGGCTTGTGGCCAGCCATCTTACAAGTAGCCATATTATTATTGAAACCACATGCTCATTAGTGAGGCTGGCACTAGCTCAACAACTACTGTCCGAGGCTAACATTATATTCCATTATATCCCAGACAACAGGACAGGGTAGCATACAGTTTGTTCAGGAGAACAAACAGTCTCAGTTGAAAAAATCTGAATCTTAAACTGTCAAAAATGCAATCCATTTTCTGTCTCTTTGTAGACGGGCTCTGGTACTTCAGAGAGAGTTGTGTTTTGAAAGAAAATACTGTACCACTAACTTATCTTCTTGATTTTTAATTTCAATGTTGCAGGGACAGCAGGAGTTCCTGGGCCCTTCTCTGTTGGGTTTAATCACTTTATCCCTCGGGAGGCAAGCAAGAGTATTTCACTTAATATACAAGAATGACTCATGATCATTGCTTTCAATTAGAAATGTCCTCTGGGATTTCTAGGAACGGTGTTTTCTTGAGTGTGAGAGGGGAAAGAGAGTAAGAGGGAGAAACATAGACAGAATCTGACCAGTTCAGACCAACTTTTCCAAGAAATGCATTTCGAAGTGGGTAAGATACCACTTTCTCTTATACATCTAAGTAATTTGCCTTGCCCAACAGAATTACTGGCACTACTCTATAGATACCATTTTCTCAGAGTAAACCAAGGATCTATGTGAACTACATCTTGCATTGGAACCTGATTCTTTTTCTATGATAACCATATAAAACAGCACTCACTAACATCAGAAACCTCACAGGCTGGAAAATTGACTGGGATGTTTTCAGTGTTTCTTTTCCTGCTGGAAATAGCTGCAGATGAAGGTCAGTTCCTGTTTCTCCTGCTGTAGCAGGTATTAAACCAATGGCTGTGTGCTTAAAGTCTCAGGTGCAATATAATATTTCTCAAAGACTTCTGGACTGACTTAAGTTCAGTGATTTCTCACAGCGGTAACCTTATTCCATTAAACTACTTTCATGCTGGTGACCAGGACTTACAGAAATACACAGGGTTGAGTCCAAGAGTTTTTAAGGTCCATGCAAAAAAGCAAGACCATCCCACCCCCGCATCTGAACAGGGGATGAAAACACTTTCAGGGGAAGAAAACACTTTCTTTGGTTTTAAGGGTACCTGTTCTTGCATGAAAGTACTGTGTCCTGTTCCCAGAAGCAGGGATAAAGTTGCATTTATCATAACTTCGAAGAGAAATAAAGGCTTATAAAACAAAAGGCCATTATAAATTCCTGCAGTTTAGATTTTTGTAGGGGCAAGACAAATTTCCAAATACAGACTATAAGAAGATAACAAATAAGCTCCTTTCCATTGCAGAAGGGAAGGGTTAACCCTGACAAATGACATACTAAATTTAGAGTCATTTTTGCATGTGGTTGCATGTCTAGTTGGAACGAGTCTGCCAAAACTCATTTTACTTATGACCCTTTACAGCTAGCAGAGAAAGAGGTCCATTGTTTTCTTTGTATTAGCGAGATTAAAAACACAGTCCCCCCAACTGAAAAGGCAAGCACTGGAAGCACTGTCTGAGGCAAAAAGAAGCATTTTTAATTCTCCATAAACCACATACAAACGCACATCTATGTGTGTGCATCCAACACATGCAAGCATGTGTACTTCCTAGAGGGCCGGATCTTGTTCTGTAAGCAGCTACGTGCCGTGTGGGTGAAAACAAAATGAGACAAAGAGGGATATGTCTCTTGTTGGCCACCCCTGCTTCAAATGCTGCAGCAGTCTTCCCTTCATAGCCCTCGGGCGGTACCTTGTGCAGAGAGTCTACTACCACATCCCAACCAGATGTGACCGGGGAGAAATGCAGATGTGCCAACACCCTTCTGGCACAAGAGCAGGCAGCAAAGCAAATGTGTTGAGGACATCTGCTCTCCCTCTCTGGAGCAGCAGCACATTGTACATACTGAGTCAAGTTCTATGGGTGTAGCAAGACTCAGCTAAGAGGCTTCCACCCACCTCATCTTCAGCAAGCACCTGCTGAGGATGGGGTAGGTTGGATGTAGATGTCTATGTCTGACCTAGATAGAACAGGGCTTATTTGGCATTGGGGCAGAGGGGAGAAACAGATGCTTTTAGACACATTTCATCTTAATCTAATCAGAACTAGGTCTCTATGGGCTCTTGGGAGAGCTAGAAGACTAATACAGGTGTGAATGCTTCTACTCTTGACATCAGCAGCTAGCCAGGATGAATCTTGCCCTGGATATTTCATTGCTCTTCATACTTCTTCGAAACAAGTAGTCTTCGCCGTCTGCCTGCTCCTAATGAGGAGCTGGCCTTCACCCTCCCAAATCTTGCTCTAGCTGACAAAATTCCTGGAGCAGGTCCCCCAGCGTACAACCAGCTAGAAAAGGAGCCAATCTTACATGAAAAATTGCAGAACAGCTGCAGAGTTTTTTCTGTGGGGAGCACAGTGGCTGAGCAGCAGGACTGTAATAACTGTCTCTACCAAAACAGGTCTTCAGTTCTATGTCAGTGGTAGAAAACTCACTTTTCTTTCCTCACAGGTCCAGAATATTTGTCTTCTGGTTGCAAGAGGTACACAGTTAGACAAAGTACTTGGTTTCCCTTTGAGCTGTTGAGAACGCTCAGTGACATCAGATATGTCTTTCCCAGAGGTTGAATCCTGTGGTGCATGCAATGCTGTCCTAGAAACAAGGTAAAGCTGGTACAAAGAAAAAACATCTCGCATCACACCAGCTGAAATGGATGGGAGAAAACAGATGAGGTGCAGGAGTTGTTCATTACTTCAGAAAGGGAGGCAGCAAGCTTCAGAACTAAATCTGGAATGCGAACAATTGCTCTGAATTTGGCCATTTTAATCAGTGAGGTGGTTTGAGAGAGAAGATGGTTTCTACCAGTTGCACAGAAAGTTATGCTACTGAGCAGACAGATCCCTTTGAGACAGACACTCAGAGACAGAGAAGTAATTATCACCAATATAACACCAAAGGGTTAGTTGGAAGGAACTGGAAAATTACAATGTGCACAAACCAACTTCTCAAGCACTTTAGGCAGAATTTAGTCACCCATGTCCAAATATGTGATCCACAAAGGATTTGCTTAATCCTTTAGATGTCTGAGAGTCTGTAAGTGCTTAAGTTTGCACAGGAAAGCTTAGTTTGGCGTCAACATTTCTGCTACAAAGCATGCCCAATGGAACCATGATACTGGCTGAGCCAAATACTTTTTCTCCATCTCTGCCAAAGACTGTGAGATTCATGACTTGTACCTCAGTTCAAGGAGGCTGTATCCAGTAAATATATTCAAAACACACCTACAGTTTCCTGATAATCATGAAAGACTGAGATGCTTTCATTAGCAGGGGTGGTGATGAGAATCTTAAATGTAACAGCTTAGCAGTTACCCTGTGATTTCCTCAGAGTACAAGGAAAAGGTAAGTTCCCTTGCTCTTTGGGTGGTCAGATTCCATATCACCCACTTCCATGAAGGTGTCCTAGCCACCCATCTGTGGACTGCATCAATTGCTTGTTTCCCTGGGAGGCAGGTGGAGTAGCTCCCTCATCTCATGATGAAGATAAGCCTTCTGTGTCAACAGAAAAAGGAGAGTTCATGAGGCTAGAGAAAGGACAGGACAGGTTCTGTGGCCTTCTGCTCTGGACACTTTCCCCAGAAATGGAGATTCCTGAACTCTAGCTCTTGAAAGATGTAGGTTCAGCTCAGCCAAACCAGCAGGGCTGCTTAGTGTACACAGCTGCAGAGTTGCAGGACCCTAAGAGCTTTTTTGGCTCAAATTTCGGCACCTGGTGACAGTTTAAATCACACATTAGGCATCCACATCCTTCTTTGGATTTTGGCCTAGGGGGCCTATAGTTATTTATCCATGTCAGGGGCATCTGTGGACCAAGAGGTCTTGGGAGCTGTGGATATTCCCACTGACAAGGACCTACCACACAGTTAGGTCGTGTCCCTGATGCCTCATTACTCTGTATTTCCTTTATGCCAAACTCAACAGCCCAACAAATTATAGCCGGTTACCAATGGTTTCAAAAGGTGTTGGTGGCCACAATCCTCAAAGCATTGGCACAGAGAGGACCTCTCCTTCATCTCCATCCTCCTGAGACACCTTCCTTTCACTTCAGATGGTTTCCAGTGCATGATCAGGGACAGCAAATAATTTCCAAATGCATAGAAACTAGGTTCAGTAAACAAATTTTTACCTGTCTCCCAGCAAGTACAGAGTAGCTTAGGGTTTTTTTTCCTATTTATGTATTCATAGTTAAGATCCCATGGGTGTTTCCCCTACAGATAAATTTCAGCCTCCTTCATGTCCTCCATCTTCCTGATCTTAGTGATATCCCAGAATAATGACTTTCATAAGGTAAATACCTGTTGTGCTATTGTTTATAAATTTTAATTCGCTATTTCGGTTTCACTGTGTTCCCCCAGGATTTCTTTCTTTTGTGTGTGTAAGAAAAAATGGTAAGGAAGAGCATCTGATTTATCTTCTCTATTAACTACATTGGATAGGTCTACCATATAATTTTTCATTTCCTCCCCAAATGATCCCAACTTTTTCAGTCTCTGTTCATATGGAAGTCATTCCATGCCTCCAATCTTTTTTTATTGTCCACCTCCCTATCTAGCTTTACTGTTTTCTCTCCTGAGCAGGGAGACCAGTGGAGAGCCTGCCATTCCAGGCAGCTGGAGGAGTACCATTTATGCCACGACACAGTGGGATCCGGCAATCTCAAACTGTGAATTCCATTTTGTATTTGAGCCTCCATTTTGCACAACATGTTGAATGTGTTTAACCCTGAGCCAAGATGTGGAAACATGCTCCAGTACTGACAAGGCTGTCAAGGAAAGGTATTAGACACTACCCGAGAAAGCCATTTCATAGAAGTCTGGACTCAACCACTGCAATTGGCTGGGAACTGTTGGCCCAAACCCAAAGGAAAAATAGATTTTAAACAGAAGGTGCTGGCATGCCTGGTGGATCTGCAGCTTCACAGTCTCTGCACATGGCAAGAGGAAAGACATTTTGTTAGGCTGGAGATACTGCTCTCAGCAGACCTAGCTGCCTACTGCCACATGATGAACTACTGGTAGGGAAAATACCTCCTCTTCTGTCTGATGGACAGATTCTTTAAAAAGTGAGGTTGTGTGGAGAGAAAGGTGGAGTATCCAGACATTTGTCATGAGGAAAATTTTATCATGACTCTAAAAAAAAAGAATGGGAAAATAACCTAATAGCAAAGAAGAACCACCAGATTATTTAGAAATCATAAGGGGACTGGAGTTGCTGTGATTTAAGCACAAATTTGATCTGGTATGAGTCTACTGGACACTACTTTGTATGGCAGAATCCCTTATATTTGGCATTGTGGCTTTTACTCTCACCGATGTTTTCTCTATTGTTTTGATTTGTAGCTGTTGTGCAATTCTTCTAATCACTGCTGCATGCAATCTGTCTTTGAATTAACCAAGGCTCTTCCAGTCAGTTACAGCATCATATCTTACTTTTCCAACATGGTCCATGTGGCAGGACATGGGCTGGCCCTGCTCCTACGATGTTTCCATCCAGTCACACACTGTCCTTTTAGAGGAGACCCTCTATAGTGAGTATTGTCCTGCCAGATGTGTCAGCATCCTGCCTCCAGAGGCTTGGCTGGTCCTTGCAGCCTCCACTTCTTGCCCCCCCATCTCATCTCCCCAGGGCATTGAAGGCACCTGTGCAGCTTCACACCGGCAGAGCCCAGCACAGACAGATGTGCTGCTGGCAGAGAAGATTCAGGTAGGCACAGTTTGTAAATGGGAAAGGGCTCTACCTGCAGAAAGTGGAGTCTGTCACCCCCTGAAGGCTTGCTGAAGTTCTGGACAGAGCTCTTGAAGCTCTGGGTGGTGTCACACTGTGCTGGGGAAGGAGATGGTGTGTAGGCACTGTCATCTGCACATCTAAGAACCACCTCAGATGAATCACCTCAAGAAAACATCCTCATGCCCCTCTAAATTTTTCTGTACTTAACTCCAAGCCTTTCATTCATCTTGTTGCCCTCTCACATCAGGAAGAAGATCCTCTGAATACTCCATGATGTTCCAGACCTGCAAGATCCACCCTACCTCCGTTCTTGCCTTGTCCTGCCACATCACTGGCAACCTCAATAATCAACCAAGTGCATGAAAAAGAACAACAAAATTGTTCAGCTAGAAACTGATGGAAATGTAGGGGAAAGGGCCACCTCAAGGCTTCATAAAAGCTGAATCAACACAGAAGTGAAAGAGAAAGTGCTCTGGACATTAGGAAAGGCAAAGGCTTTGAGGCTTGGCTAGAGGAGCAATAGAGAAATTTGGTTTTTCAAATAGCAGGGGCAAATGGGAAGAGCAGAGGCAATGGTAATGGATGTCTTATTCTCTATAGCAGGAAGCTGTTCTTGGCTCTTGGGATCAGGGTGTTATATGCTCTGCACTCATAATAAATAAATATTTATTTTCCCTTCACCACAAGTTATTTTCTTTCTCTGTAGTGGGGCTGAATAATTGTTTCTAAAACACCTGTACTAATAAATTATTTTGACTAGCCAGGGGCTATTTCACTTTTCGTTTTTCACTTTTTCACTATAACTAAGCTAACAAATTGATCAGTAAGTCCTTCCTATTACACACTTAAGAACTGGAGCCTCTATTCAAATCACTGAATTTACCAAATTAAAGCAGGTGAAGAACAACAATAAAAAACAAGGGTAATGAACCACAATGTGCACTTACTTGGACAATTCTCATTGGATTGTAATTATTGAATATGCCATTGTGTAGTTTATAGAAAAAGTAAAGCCTCCATTGTGCAAGTCAAAAATACTGCAGTTTGTCACTAGGTTCTTAGTGAGACACAGAGTGAAGCGAATTTTTCTGCTGTCCTGCCCTGTGCCAGGCAATGAAAAGGAGAAAGGATCCTTCATCCTCTGGTATGGTTTACCTTACATATGAGGGCTAGGAAAGGAAAGTCCAGGTTAAAAGTTCCTGTGTCTAAAGGGAATGCCAGGACAGAAAATGAGGTGACACTCTTCTGGTCATGCCATTAATATGGGATCATCTTCATGTACAGACAGAAATCACTGGACTACAACTGTGAAAACACTGGGGAGAGAAGGGGGTGGTGAAACGAATTGGTGATTAACAGTCACTTCAAGTGCCTCACTCCAGAATTCAGGCCCATGAAATACCATTGAGCTCTTGGATAGCTCTAGGGGCAGTTTAGAGCTGTTCTTTTCCAGAAGTACTTTCCAGGCATATTGGATAAATCCATCTTGTCTCAAATGTGTGTGGAAGAAGCAGCAATTGTAACTGTACCACTGCTTCCTTTTTGTCCAAGCTTAGTGGGAAGAATATTTATCACATTTGTAAGAAAGAGGGTTCAGGGTCCTTTTCTAAATTAATTCAAGTCTCCTTGGAAGGAATTCAGACACTTGATCTGTGACCTGACCAGGAGGCAATGAGATTGATTCTCCTAATCCCTACAATCCAGCTAATATATCCTGGCTACAGGGAGATGTGAGGATAGCACAGAAAGCAAAATTGGTGGTTTTTCTTCTTGCATATGTCACATGCTTTGGATAAGAGGTGGAATAGGGAACACTCTCTTTTTCAAATTATTCACTTGCTTTTTTCTCAAGAAAGGATTTGTGGTCTAGTCCCAAACCAATAATTCAAATTCCAGTCTATCACATTATCACAAGTGAGGCAGCAGTCATTTCTCCTCCATTTACAGTCTGATTTGCTAACCTGGATAATGCAGAACTCGTCACATCCACAGGCTCACCTTGGCAAAAGAACTAAGCCCAGTGCCCTCAGTATGACAACCTTTACTGCAAGAAACTCCAGTCTGCTACATCAGAGCATGAACTTGCACCAGGGTTTCTCACATCCCTAATAACTAGAGAGCTAGTGGGTGTCTCTTCTTTCCCCCTGATTCTCCAAGATGCTACCTTGTCTTGTTCTGGCCAGCAGAGGGTTAATTTTTGCAGTAGACAGGAGGGGGCATGGACCCAGAGGTTATCCTATACCACTTCTTTGCTGGGGGTGGGGGAAAGGGACTCTTCTGGGCAGACAGAGTCCCTTCCAGTCAAGTAAGAATGGCAGAGGGAGGAGTAGGGTAATGCTGGTTCCAAGGAATCATGTGTGAATCATTTGTCTATCCTGTACAGTTTGATATTAACAATATTGCTGTTACTGTTCGCTCTCTTATCTCATTGCTGCTTCTAGTAAATTGTTCTTAGTTTGTGAATTTCACCTTTTGTGCCTCCAGTTCTCTTCTCCAGCCTGCTGAAGGGGAAGAGAGGGGAATGAGTGGTGAGCAGAATGAGGAGAATCTCTGTGGGAGCACTAAGTTTGGGAGTGCCATTCCTAAACAACTGCTTATCTGTA
>VYZP01042260.1:30308-74549 GCA_013400635.1 Hypocryptadius cinnamomeus | reverse complement strand
GTACCGCCGCATACATTTACACATACGTGCAGGCAGAATAGAAAAGAAATCTTGCTGGTTCTTGGTTGCCCCCAGAACTGACAGAGTTAATGTATGGTCCAAGAAGAGTTTTCCAATGGAATTTTAACCTTTTCTTCCAACAGAGATTCATGGATTTGATTCCTGTCATCGCTGAAGCCAACAACAAAACTATTGTTTATTTCCGTGGGAAAAGGATCAGGTCCCTTATTTGCAATTTTGGCTTTTTTCAGAATAGTGTATTTTTTTATTAAAAGGAAATAAATCCCTATCTGCATTTAATCACACAACTAGCATGAAAATGAACTCAATGAATAAAAATGTCAGGAGTGGGAAATGATAGGGTTCCCTCTTAGCCAAGTTTTCTGTCTAAAATTAGCCTGCCTTTCTGGATTTACTGCTGTTATTAAGTGAATGTCCTTTTGACAATAAAGCAGTGCTTCTTGGATTTAGACAGTGTTG
Organism: Hypocryptadius cinnamomeus; assembly: GCA_013400635.1. Classification (NCBI taxonomy): domain Eukaryota; kingdom Metazoa; phylum Chordata; class Aves; order Passeriformes; family Zosteropidae; genus Hypocryptadius; species Hypocryptadius cinnamomeus. The sequence continues at coordinate 74,069 of VYZP01042260.1, read as the reverse complement.
TGAAGAATATGATAAAGTGCTCTGTGATGTATGACTTTGATTGACTCAGGGGACCTTACTGTTTCGATGCTGTGGTCTGTTCTTTGTTTGCTAGATGAAGATTTTCTGTTCATTTAATACTCAGTTCAGGACTAGAAGTTGGAGAAGGATGTGTGTAAAGATGTAGAGTACCTTGTTTCTGCCATACTAACATGATGAATTATAGTGTATTAAGAAAGTGTTGACACATGTGGGAATAGACTCTTGACATGCTTGCCAGTAATTAAGGAACATTGTATGTAAAGTCACTAAAAAAGTTGGAGGCTTATTCTTTGTTATAGGGATGTTTTGCCAAGTGCTGTTATTCATAGTCTTGATGGAAAATACTTGTATCTTCGAAATTGTTGTGGTTCAGACAATAATGAAGGCAACAGAAAGAGATTCATTAGTATAAATTTTTTCAATGTTTCCAATAGCTGGATAGGTAATCATTTTCCTGCTGGAGAGGAAAAAGTGTTCTAAGACTAGTGCCTAACTGATAAATTACCTGAGCATTACCAAAGCAGTCACAGGGCTTGAGGAGCTGCTCCTCAAGTGTAAGAGACTCTGAATCCTCTGCACAAACATCCTGAGCCTGCACCTGAAACCTGCTCTTTACGTGCACCTCCTCACAGACATGGTCAGGGCCAGAACTTCCCCAGCTTTGACTTCTGAGGGCGTGCCACGGGCAGCCTCTATGCCTAGAGGAGGGAACAGATGAAAGCCTTACAGGGAGCTGCAGCTGCATCCCTCATCCCCCTGTGGATCACAGGGGCTCAGTCACTGTCCTGGAATGTGGCCTTCATGTCCTCTGCAAGATGCACCTACGAGCCCTGGTCCATTTCCATGGACCCCATGCAGCTCCGGGGGGCTAAGTTCCTCCGAGCTTTATACTGGTAAGATATTAGTCCACCAGACACCTTGTGCAGGGCATAGATCTAGCTGCCCACGTGATGTGTTGTGTCATGCTGCTACTCCTTGCTCATTCTGGAGAAATTTGTCCACTTGTCTATGCTCCATCTGGATGAACCTGTCCCTTTCCTACAACTGAAGCACTACTGCTGGTGACATGAGGCTCTCATGTGCCCCAAGATATATTTAAACCTTCCTTTGGCTTTTTTCCTTTCATTGGTGAAAGGTGAGCACCCCTCCATCATTTTGAAGAGCAAGGTTTGGCAGGGAATTAGCACAGTGCCAGTTTCCTTAGCTTTCCCCAGGGAGCCTGTTGAGTTCATTGTAATGCAGCCCGGGCCTATCCTCCCTTTTTTGCTTTATGATATTTTGTTTCCTTTCCTTCTGAATAATTTTCTTTAAGACTGAAAAGCAATCATAAGACATTTCAGCCAACTCCCTGCTAAATCCTAAGATATGTCCTATTTCGACAGTTTTTTAATGTGTAATGCATACATTTAGGAGAAAGATTTTACTGAGGGAGTTGGCAATTAGTGTTTGGTAAATGCTGAAAAATTTGGTCTGCAGAGAGAATTTACTACTTGACTCAAAATTACAATACACCACTGAAGGACAGACATTAGAGAGACTGAACAGAGCTCGTGGGCTGACAGTAACTCAAGCATTTGGTATGAATAAATGCATATCTCTCAATGTGAAATTTCTCAGCAAGACTGTGTGCAAGTGTGGCTGCTGAATACACATCACCATACTTAACAAATCAAACGGCACCAATATCAGTTCCAAAAAGCTCCCAGAAATACACCCCAGTGAGTGTTGCAGGGCTGTGCTGCATGTGCCCAGGCTGGCACAGTTAGACTCCCTGGAAAATGTGACATTCTATGATTCAAAACCATCCTTGGATGTTGAGGGTAACACCATTCATTCATAAAGCAAGTGACAGGTTCACAGACAGCACAACTAGGCATCGAAGCTCTCAGAAGACAAAAGTAAACTGGAAACTATTCCAAGGGCACTTTTTAGCCTTTCTTTCTTTTGTACCTTCTGGTACACTCTTCAATATCAGAATTTGCCTCAGATTTCCCTACGGTACTGTGCTTAAACATGAATTCCAGTCCCCTTTGATTTATCCAAAATATTTAGTTCAATGAATTATATTGTTTATAGTGCCAAGTTCTTTTATATCTTTCCATTGGCCATTGTAGCCTCCACAGAGTGCACCAGCCAAATATATAAACTCTACATATGTTTCTACTAGAGTAACTGGACTCTCAATTAATTCCAATTAGTTTTTACTCTCAAGAATCTGATCACATCCATCATCGCACATTCAGTAAATCAGAGTTTTCTTTCCAACTTCGTTAGAGATTTACTTTAACATTCAGCTCCTGGGACTGTATGAACCCTTCAGCTCTTCAAGGAAATGATAAAGAGAAAAAGATGGAGAACAAAATAAAATCCCAAATGGTATAACAGAGGTGGGTGGGGAATGATACCACTGCTTCTCACAGTACCAGATCCAAGGGGCACCCATTAAACCTTGAAGAAAATGAAGATGTAGTTTTATGTGCAAAGTCCCGTAGCTGATTGCAAAAGAGGTTGGTGGAAGGCAAAGGTATAAAAGTGGTCAAAAAGGGATTACCTGGATTAGTGGAGAATAGGCCATTTAGTGACTATAAAAATGATGGCTTAGCTGCAGCCTGAGACAGGCTGTGGGAAGGGTGGTGGGGGGAAGCCTCCCTCCAGCCTGCTCTGATCTCTGCTCTTGCAACTCAGCCAACTCTGCCATTCAAAAACCTGTTAGGTTATGGTGACTTCTGGTCTGACCCAACCAGTCTGGAAGCCCAACTCTCCTATACTTTCATTAAGAAGGTGGTTTTTTGGTAGCTCATTGTGCAAAGATGCTAAACTTTTTTCTTTTTTTTTTTTTTTTTTATAAAAAGAATGAAACTTAATCTAGACTATTATGCTGTGAAAAGGCTGAAGATATGCTCTCATCTACAGCACTGGAGTTCTTTTTGATCCTGTTTAACAAGACATAGAAGACATTTAAAAGGTTACAAATGCTGCTAAGTAAATGATTCAAAGAATTAATAGTGTGGGAGGGAATTTCTACAGGAGATATAAGTAAAAAAAGAATAAACAGGACCATTTATTTTACAATGAACAAAGGAAAACATATGGTAGAGATATATAAAACGTACAGTGTGTGTAGAAGTCCAAGAATATGTTTCTACCCGTACTCTCCTAGACTAAAAAAGAAATGCACTCAATATGAAGCAAAATGCAACAAGTGAAAGAAGACAGATTTGTTTGCAATTCCTAAATACCTTCTAAAGATTACTGCTACCACACATCTTTGAAATAAATATATCCATGGCACACAGATTTAACTGTTTTCTCAGGGAAGAACTTTTCCTGTTCTCTTTGCTCTTAAAGAGTTCCAGCCCTGTTTCCACTTGATTTAAAAAAATAGTGTCATTGACATTTTTCATTTTTCAAACTGAATTTCAAAATGCATTTTCAAGCCAGACTTTTTTAACAGTCAGAATGAAAGTTAAGGAAGAATCTTATTTCCTGTCAGCTGGCATTGGTTTTCATATGTTTTTTGTCCAGTATTGGGCTGTTTCATTTTTTGTGGGAAAACAGATTTTTCTCAAAATTGGCTAAACACAAAAACAACCATACTGTTGCAATGTAACTTTCAAAAATAATTTCGAATTTTGTTTTCACAAAAATAAAAAAACAAATGAGGGTGATGGATGAGGGAGATTTTCATGATAGCCAGTTAATCTTCCAGAAATATCCATTCAAATATCCACTTTGAATTCACTTTAGTTAAGAAGTTCCAGAAAATAGATTTAGGAGCAAAAGGAACAGTAGGAGCAAGCACACTGAGAAATGGTGATGCAGAAGGGAAGAACTGCAAATGGATATGGCTCTGTTTATCAGCCATCTTAATAACTGGTTAATATAATCCTAGAGAATAAGCAGGTATAAATAGACTTAGCACAGAATACTGAGTTAAGAGTAACCCCCCTAGAAGTGTTGTAGCTGCTGTCAGTGATTGTGGGACATTAGTGTAGTTGACCTATTAGTAAAATACAGCTTAGTGGTTCCTGTATTTCTAGCAGATATTTATGTCTAGTTTGGGGTTTGACCTAGTACCTTATTCAAGTGAAAAAAATACTGTCCAACCAACAGAGAAATACTGGTGCATCATCTTCTGGTGCTTACACTTGGACTTCATTGGGTCAAAACTTCAATTGAAGGTGGCAGAAATTCTGCCTAAGTAAACTCCAAGTGAGCACTTCCAGGTCTGTCCCAATGGGACTGCTCTCAGGAGTAAGGGTTGAATTGTTATACCACAAAATACCAGCTGTAGTTACGTTAACCGGGATAAAGTTTCAAGGGATATCCAATCTCCATGCCTCAATGTAAAGCTAATCACCAGCTGGACTACAGAACAAATTTCCCCTCTGGTATAATATCACACAATTATATGCATTATGAGGGTTTAAAATCTGGCACTGGCTGTGCTATTGTTGGAACTCGGATAACCACTCCAGTTCCAACAAGAGGCCATTCATCTACACTAATTTGTAGGTTAGAGAAGGTTTTAAAATAGGAAGTCTTTTCTTATGCAAATAGGGACCTGTTAAAAAACCAGGGGCCTGCATGCAGTGATCTGGAGCATCACCAGATCACAGAGGATGAGTGCAAACATGTCCACACACCAGGGGAACCTTCAAAACCAGGTTTTCATGGCACTGTAATGTAACGACAGCCTTAAGGCTGGTTCTCTGCACATGAATGAGTTTAACTTAGATTTGGTATCCAGCTTTTAAAATATTGCTAACAACCCTCCAATCCAGAGAACTGGGAAGACGGAATAAAACCAGAGGAATTAATCCTACTAAATTGTTCTCCCAAACAACTGTTTTCTCTTTTGTTGCTTTCCCTGGATTCCTACATGAGTGTATTTGAAGTGTTCAGCAAACTCTGTGCAAACAATGAGCACTTTCGCTTTTGATCCATGACTGTGGGTTGTTTCAGGGCTGTGCATTGGATATGTAAGACACATGGCCTTGGTTTGTTTTCTATGAGCTGAGTTTAGCCCAAGGCTACTCTGGAGAAAAAGAGTTTCCTCTCTGCCTTATTTCTTAAAGCTATATCTCTTCTTGAAATCAGAGAATTTCTCTCCTCACTGACCAGGGAGCTGGCTCCTTCCACTCCTTTCAATTTTGAATTTTCCAGTGGAGGAGTCATTCCCTTGTACAAATCTTGCACATAATGTCTGCTGAGCTTCCTGCACTCAGTCATGTCATGCAAAACCCCTTGAACCCTTTGGGTACCGTCCTGGGGTGATCACTTTCCTACATCACTGATAGCCTTTGGGAACTTGCAAGACTGACATGAAGGGGCAGGATAGAATCACAGAGGAACAGAATCTTTTATGTTGGAAAAGACCTCTAAATCTATCAGATCTGACCATTAACCCAGCACTGCCAAGTCCACCACTAAACCATGTCCCTGAGTACCACACCTACACAATGATGAACACAAACTCTCGTTCTTCCAGCCTGAGCCTTTTACATCACATGCCTTCTGTACATACTACCAAACTCAACAAGAGCTTCCTCAGTAAATACTAATGCACAGGTTTTCCATCGTTCCTTGACAGGTGAATCCAGGTCTCAGAGAAACCGGGATAAGTGGAAGATGTTTAACACTTTGTATTCCCTTAGACAATGACCCCAAAACAGGCTCCCAGCAGACACTTCCTGCACAGACACCAGACTGAGAGCCACCAAAAACATCCTCTGCTGACAAATATCAGCATTGTGCATGGGATACCTTGAGGTGTTTTCTCGGTAGCTGGTTTGAACTGAAATCACCCTATGGTTTTGCAGCTGTGCTGGTCAGCTTATGGTCTCATGGGCTATAAGCTGGCATGGCAAGCCTGGGTGTGATCACAGTTATCATCTCTTGTTGAAGAGACATGACAGAAGCAGAGCCCACTGGACCCCAGGCACAGACACAGTGATCTGCACCTCCTGGTTTAATAAATATTTCTTCATGGACCCACCCCTTTTGTTGGATAGCTGAAACTAAAACCTCAGCTTTGTGTCATCTGAGTGTAAACTATTAACACAGATATAATTTAATAATTTTAAAGTTGTCAACAGCCTAGATTAGTCATGGGAGATCTGGATATTTCATGCAGGTAAGTAGGAAGATGGTGTCAAGCATGCTTGCAAAAAGAGCAGACCAAACTTCAAACACAATTTCACATCCTCCCCATAGCTGTGATTTCCCTGGAAGTATCACTCTTTGGTACTGTAACACACTAGTTACACTTCCAGCTCCAGATATTTCTGCTTTCAAACACTGGGAACTCTTTCTGTCCTTTTTTCTTCTATCTACTTAAGAAAAACAACCAACCTTCCAGAGTAAAATGCAATGGAAAATACTTTGATAAGTGAAAAAAATAGTGTAATGCCTTTAGTAGCCAAGTATCAAAGCATCAAGTACATATTCCTAGCTTATATCACTAAGGTTATAAACATATCAGATGTTATAAACACAATTCCCGCAGGTGTAAGACAATAATCAGAGTAGACAAAAAAGATAAGACCTTTGCCAGTGATGCAGAATAGGGCTGTTTTGCAGTTAGGTGGAAAATGGTGTATTGATGGGTACATTGGATAACATTCAGTTCTAATTCAATATTTTATGTTCCCAAACTCAGCAGGGTAGTGTTAGACAGCAGTTCCAAAGGCTCACCATCAGAACTCTTCCAATGTCGTACACTCCTGCTAATGTCCAAGTTCAGCACGGCACAACATGCCAGAAAATGAGTCTTTTAGAAAGGCAGTGTAGCACATAATAAACACAGGAAGAAATGAGAAATCCCCAGAGGAACTCAATGGAGAGTGCCCTTAAAGTGAGGATATTTTACAGGAGGCCCATTTTTATTTGCTTTCATTATTTAATACATTTATCTGTGATCCAGTATAAAAAATCTGTATCCATTTCTTGCAAAATGTCCAGATGACACAAAAATCATAGAATGGTAAATAATGAGAAAAGCAGATCTGTTCTACATGCAATCTAATTTGAATGGTAACTTGACCTCTTTCCAAAAAAACCCCAAACATATTTTAATGTGCAGTTAAACATAACTCTGAATATCCCAGATAGTTTGTACACTGAAGAACTGGACTATATTTTAGAAAGAAAGAATTAGAAAAGGATTTAGAGGTCATGGCTGATTACCAGCCGAGCTGCACAAGAGCTCCTCGTTCAATGCAAAAAAAGAGACAAAAAAGAGAAAATGAGACCTTGGTATTTGCAAGTAGGGGACTATAAAATACAGGGATGGAAAGGCAGATGCTCATTGTTCTTTGGAATATTAATAGTGAAAGAAGCACAGGTCCAGCTTCAGTGTTCGCATTTTAAAAAATACTATTGACAAACAGGAAAGAGTTCAAGAAAGAAATGTAAATATATTTGCAATTGGCAAAAGCTGTTAGTAAGATCCTAAAAAAAGTAAATCTCAATTCATTTAATCTATCCAATAGGAGGATAAATGTTGATTTATCTGTGGTTTATAATAGGGCTGGCTGGGTATTCTGTCTCAACAATAGAAAACTAAATTTCCATGAGGATTTCTGTAAAGAAAAAATAATGTTAATTTTCCTTCAGGACAAGCAAAATTAAATAGTTCACTGTAAGCCACTCTGCTTCTCATTTTTTTCTGTTGAAGGAAACTTTAAACTTCACCTTCTTGTGAACACATTTATCAGTGCTACAAGTACCTGTTTTCTCCTACAGGCCAGCCACAGAGTAATTTGTCACTTAATTCAGAGTTGTATATTACATTACAGGAGCTGTAGTCCAGCCAAGAAGCCTCTGCCTAAGTTGAATAAGGATAGTGTTTGTTCATGCTGTAATTCCCAGAAGCAATGCAGCATTATGGGAAAATATTTATTTTTCATATTGAACTGACACAAAAGAAAGCCCTAGTCAATCAATTTAGTACATTCAAACAACAAAGGTCCTACATTAAAGAAAATGATAATTTTGTTTAGATTGGTTTGTTTGTTTGTATGTTTCCTTTCTGGATTTCCTTTATGTTAATAAGACTTTTCTCTGTGCATCATGTGGAGTGAAGACAAATGTTGACAAGTCGCATCTGCCCACTGTGTGAAAATTCCAAATTTTGTTCGGTTTTAGCTTGCTAGTAGCTGTATTATATTTCCTGTACCAGGGGGATCTCTGAATTAGTAGACGGAGACATGACATCCAGTAGGTGGAATCCGACACTATATTAATCTGAACTAGATAAATGCCAAGATTTTAACAAGGGAGGGAATTAACAATTTATCTAGGAATGGGATAGACTCTCTTCCGTGTGTGTTATTTAAAGATGGGCTATCTTCCTATCTGTTCTAGCTGGTGATTCAATCCTACAGACTGTGTTGTAATAGATAATAAAAACAATCCCTCCAGCCATAGGATCTAAAAGTGCAGGAAGCAGGATTGCAGGGAGAGAAACTGCTAGAAACCCTCAGTCTTCAGAACCAAAGTAGAGGGATGGTTACATTACACCATTGGAACACCCTTCCTTGTCCATCCATAATACAGCTTCAGTGTAATTAAATATTTCATAGAAATACCTTATAATTGGTCTGTGGTTTGAAGCCTGACTTAAGTTTAACGTTGGTACTCTATGCCTTGCACTCAAGGAGTCTTTCCCTTGCTTTCTCACTTTTCTAATACTCTGTTCCAAAACACATAAATAACCTTGCAAATGGACTATTCTGGTTCCCAGACCAAAGGAGGACAACTAAAGCCTTATGAAAGTGTTTTTAAATTATAATTTTAATTAGCATAGAAGTATGGAAATGCTGTATGGCCACTTAGTAAAAACAGTAATAAAAACAATGCAGTCAACATCTCTCACCTCCAACAGTGTCACTCTGTCAGTTGACTCCTGTTTTCTGGAGGATGTTGACAAAATGGGCAGAGATGAAAGCCTGCAATAAAAAGAGTGGGATATTCTAAGCTCAAGCTAATCCATCCAGAGAACAGGAAAACTTCTTTCAGTAACAAAATAGGCCTTCTTAAGGTCAATAATAGCAGACTTCATCGACTGACAACAGTCTGCTGAACACAAAGGAAGTGTGACTTTTCCTTTTTCTTTGACATGGCTCAATAGCTTTGTTTCAGCTTGTTGGTCAGTTTGTTTACAAGAAAAAAACTCTTGAGCATAGAGTACCTTTCCTTCTGCAACATATTCTGATGCACCCTCTGACCTGACTCTGCACCGCTGTGCTACCTGATAGCCTTTCACATGACAAAGTGTCGGGGTTACGTGTCCAGCAGTGCAGCAGGGGCCAGTTAAGGTTTCCAGATATACAGCACACTCAAGCAGGGACCAGCCCCACTGTAGGTTTTCCCTCCACTATTGCCAAATGACAAAACATTAAAAGCTCAGCAGCACACAGCACCATTAAACTGACTGATGGCAAGAAGTTGTCAGAAAACACGGTTCTGTAAATCTTTCCCTGCACACATAAAATCTGGTCTCAGATTTCCCTGCTCCCTCCATGCACACACATACACATGCATTTCATAATTTCCCAGGAAGCCTAAACAAAATGCATTGCATTTGAAGCACTACCTCACAAAACAAAGCCCTCAACATCTTATTCAAACACTTAAGCAACGTTTATTATGAATTATCACTACTAATTTCTCCCTTTTTGAAGCACTGTAGGAAAATAACAGTCTCCCACTTTAAAGACATGGAAACAAAGGGAAAAAAGAGGCTGATGTCACCAGGGTTTTGGAGACAGAGCTTGTGTGAGATGCAACTAGAGGCGAAGGCTCACGTATCTGGGAAAAACTCCCCCAAACATCCATGGGAGATCTTCACCCACAGCTGAGGAAACAATGAAAACTCAAAATTTCCCGGGTTTGGTCTCACTCTGTGCTCAGCCCCGACTGCTCTAAAATTAGACCTGCTTTACAGACTTGGCTTCAGCTGCTGCAGGAAGCAGAGGCAGCACATGCCAGTCCTGAAAATTTATTATTAATAATAATGGGGAGGCACTCCCAGGCTGGGGGCAGCCCCACATGCCAGCAAAGGCACAGTAGACAGTTCCCATGAGGACACATTCGCCATCTGCAATGACTGAATGGAGCAAGAGCAGTGCAAATGTTGCTATGATTAGGCCTCACAGGGGATTTTTTTCATACAAGCTGTCCGTTTGTTTGGCAAATCTGAAGTGGCCAGCAGAAATGTATCACCATCAGTGATGCTCCTGTTGGAAAGGCTTACTCAGTCCCACTGTGGTGTGTTTAGGAGGGGAGGTCCCTCCCGAGAAATCATAAACTACTCCAAGTCCCACAGGAAAGTACAAAATAAGGCCCATTTTCTTGTGTGACCTGACAGCCAGTTTAACTCCAGGCAGATTTTTAGTTAGTGCAAGCAGTTCTCAATTGAGCTTGCAGCCCTAACAAGTCGAAAGAAAGACATTTGTACATGAGTCATTGGGTCAGCCTTTGCTCGTGCTCCTGCTCCAGGGTGGATGCTGGCAAGACCTGTGCAAAGGCTGGTTGGGCTCTGCTCACAGCACTGCCCTAAACTGCCCAGGGCATAGACTTACCCCACAGGGATGCCAGGAAGGAGCGGACAGTCACCCATCAGTGCTTTGGGGCTCCCTTTCCTGCTCTCAACTCTCATGAGATTTGGCTTTGTCATCTATTATTAGCATTTCCTAGTGGTCCCTGTGATGCCTGGTAGGCCCTGTGTGGCTCTGGTAGGAAAGGGGGGTCCCAAAAGATCCCCCACCCCCTGCTGCTAGGGGAAAACAGCAGCACATTTTGCATCGCACTAAGTGTGGGAGCTCCGTGAAAACCGGGATTTCTCCAAGGAACAGCCCCACTTACACACCTTCTCCCTAGAGAAAGCTGCCTTCACTTTGCTTTCAATGACTTCAGTAACAAAAACATGTAGCTCTGCCCCGTGAAACTGACTGTCATCAAACTAAGAAATTAACTTCTTCTGCAGTGCTATTAAGAACGCATAGGGTTTATAGTCCCAACTGTGAAAAATGCGAGCTTTCCTGAGGTTCAGTAATGAAGGACTAGTTTAGCCTCTGGTCCCCAGAAGCAGCATACAGAATCCCCCAGTTCCCAGCCCCTTGCTTTAGAAATGTTGGCTCAACTGCTAACCCAGAGCCCAGGCACTGAACATAAAAAAAATCCCTCCAAGCATTCAGTAAACAATGTCTGTCCCAAAATAACTTTCTAGTTTTCCTGTAATGTACTTCCATGCATCAGCTTATGTGACCCTGAACTGGTATCATTTCTCATTTGGGAATTCCTCCCTAGTAGTTGTTGCTACAGCTCTTGAAGTATGAAGAATGAAGTGCTGGACTCTTACACTCCTTTGTTTCTTCCTTTCATTTATTTTTTGCCTTGATGGGGAAAACATATGACTGGATATGCCATTACAGGCAGACAATCTGATAATCACTAGCTGATAGGACAGCAACTCCAAAAACCCTGTCTGCAGCCAGTTCATTCTCTTCCTGTAACATCATGAAACTGCAGGGGTCAGGGATAAAGACACTGATACTTTTTTCCTTTTCAAAAATGCTGCAGTCTGTGTCCACCATGCTCAAGACTTTTGAAAGAGATATTTTGGAGCATTTCACATTATTTTTTGCTTATTTACAACAACTATCTCTTTACAGAGATCTCCACAGTAGGTTGTTTCTGTGGATTTGAGGCATACATCCTGATGGTCCTTGTGGGTGTTAAACAGATGCTGGTTTTCACAAAGCAGTTGAACATCTTGCCAAGGCGCAAAGAGGGGCTCCCAGAAGTCCCACTACTATACATTTCTCCTGTAGGAGAGGCAGCCAGCCGCATCCTCTCTGTGCGAGGGGGCCGTGCTTCTTGGCAGAGGAGATGCCCTGTGGCACTGAGTCACAGGAGTGAATGGCCATGGAGGAGGTACAGGAGCTGGTCTTCCCATGTACTTCCTCACCATAACCTCTTTCAAGGCCTTCTGTTGCTGTCCGAGTTCCTTATTTGCTTTTCTCTCTCATGCAATGAACTATAAGATAGCTATAGAACCATAGTGGGAACAAAGGGCCTAAAACAGCCACTCTCCTGTGATGGTAGGTGTGAGAAACAACTGCTCACTTTGAAAATTTAAAAAGGTTTATTAAACTTTAACAAAAAAACAACAAAGGACTACATGAGAAAAAAGCTGCAGCGCTGGGAACTGCCTCTCGTGCATACCACGTGGGCACTTCATCTTCAAGATGGATGCTCATCTTTTATACCCCAGGAGGTTGCATCAGCTAACCCTGGCCCTTCCTACAGTCTGTCAGTCAGCTCTTCTTCACTATTTATCGGTGGAGACTGCTTTCTTGTAACTTGATTGGAGATCAGGTGTTGCCATGCCACACCCCCTAAGCAACAAGCTTTTCCATTCCAACTGCCCCATGCGAGGGACACGTGCACGCCTTCTTTCTACCTGTCCTAGACAACCCCAGCTGTCTGATGGTCACAATACTGGGGGGAAAAGGGAACTATGGGGACAACAGAGGACATCTAAATTACAATAACATAACTATACATTACTAGAGATTTTATTAATATTCACACAATAGTTATATTTTAATTGTGAGAGCCAATCATCTCATTATCCATCTATAACATAGGGGACAAAAAGGGACAAAACCCACCAAGAGATGCAATACCTGAGCACTGGGGAGGCAGAAAGTCAGCCAGACCAGCCACAGACACCCCCTGCTTGGGTTTCCAGCACTGCAGCAGTGCTGCAGGGAGGGCAGGCAGGGGCTGCACGGCAGCTCTCTGATGAAAGCACCTGCGACTTCCATGAAAGCCGACACTCACCGCTTGCGGTGTCCCTGCCACTCCGGATCCCAAGGCCCTGGTTTACTGCAGGAGCTGTGAAAGACAGCCTCGGGCTTCACAGCAGGAAAAAATACAAGGGATCAAGTATACAGAGGCACCTCATAAAGTACCCTTTCAAACCACATGCGGATTTACAAGAGGGAAGTGAGTGGCCCTCGGGGGGCTTTTACTTGCCTATTAGCACTGGCCAGTGCAGGGTGCACGCCCAGATGCTGGGATGGAGCTGTCTACACAACCCCACGACTTCTTTCAAGTGCAGACAGGCAGCTGCATACACACCTCTGGGCTGCAGCAGGGCTCGGCGGGGCACGGCTGCTGTCCCGGGTCCGGCAATAGCACCCTCCAAAGTATTTTCCACCGACTTCCTTAACGCCTCCGTCCTGCGCGGGGGAGATACAGAATCACCCCGAGGGGAGACCTGGGCAGCACACTGCCAGCCAGAGGACAGCAGTCCTCTGCTCTCAAGTTCCCCAGGTAAATGTGGGGCTGGGGAACGGGCATGTCCCTGCCAAGCAAAACACTTAGAGCCTGGCAACAGGTAAAGGCTGAAAGGCATAGGAAGAAGAAGAAAAAAATTAAGGCAAGAAAAAGAGGAAGAGCAGAGTGGAATGAAATAGGTATGGAAAAGTGCACGGCTGAAGGGTGGGTCTCCTTTGAGACAGGGCAAGAAAAGTGGTCCCTCCGAATCGTAATGTGTTGCACAGGAAGAAGAAAGGTAAAGGAAGGAGAAACATAAAGGAAGGTAAAAAGGCGAGATGGGGAGAGGTAGAGGAGAAGAAGGGATCTGACTAAGGGAAGAAAAAGATAACATCAGAGCAAATAAATTCAGGAGAAAGGAGGAAAACTATGCACTGGAGGAGCTGAGTAGGAGAACGGAGCTGGAGGAAATAAGCATCCAAATGAAGAGAGATTAACGCAGAATGCTCCCAAAGGAAATGAACTGAGCACTCTGAAACAGTGTCAGACATAAATAAATCAAACAGGAACATTTAGACACTTGGAAAAATAGGAGGAAAAATACACGGCAATATTCTATAGCAGGAAAAAAGTGGGGTGGCAAGAGAAAAGAAGAAAAAACTCCTAAAACAGAGAAAAAGAGGGAGTGAGCCAGATAATCCAAGCAGTCCTAACACGTTTACATGCATACTTTGAGGTGTTTGCTCTAATGAGCAGTTAGGACAGCAAAAAAAGTACAGAGTAATGCCATCCCATCATTTATATGGGCAAGTGGGGATTTTGCAAGCTGGAAGATATATGCACACAATAATTGTGGGTGAAAGCTGGGGGCCAATAATTACAGCAGTAAATCATAATCCTTTTAATATATTATCAATTTGATACCCAACAATGAATGCATATGCATGAGGGGTTTGTGCTTTAGAAGTGGCAGGAAACTTGACTGAGAAAACAAAGGGAATGGAGAAGCTCAGTTCTCCCTCTCTTTTGGGTGAGAAAGTGTAATGAAATCCACCCTCTCTCTCTCTCCCCCCCACCTCTGTCAGGACCATCATTACTAGACTTGGCTGGGAGTTTCACAGTGCATTTCTTTTCTAATGGGTATGCACTTACTACAAAACTGAAATTTTCCACAAGATTTTGATTTTGCTGTAGAGAAAAATCCTATGAGAAAAATTTGAACCAAGTGTTTCATTTTGGGCAACTTCAACCCCAGCCAAAATTTAAAAAAAAAAATCAATATGAAAGATTTTATTACACTACTATTAGTGGAACCTGGACATTTTCAGTTGGGAATAAAACATCTTTAAAATTTAACAAACCAGTTTACTCAAAATTTTGTAACAGTCATAGTATCTGTAGCTTTGTGGGAGGAAATACTGTGCGTGAGCGTGCATGTGCATATTCATCCCCCCATATGCCAACAAACAAGTGAATAAAATTGAGGAAAAAAGGGAATAAACATACAGAGTTTATCCTAATTTTGAGCTGATTGCAAATGAAAGCCATTGGGTAACTGCTCTACTAGGCCATCTGTGTATTTCTTTTTTTCTGAAGGGATTTTGTGATCCTCTGGCAGGGACAGAGAAGGGAAAGTTGTTAAGCAGTAATTTAGAGCACATATGTAAAAAGAAACACCAGTCTATGTTCTGAAATGGTGAAGGGTAGGATATCTACCATAACTTTTACGAAGCAGTTCCAGTGATTAATTGCCTTTTTGTTTAAAAATATGTTGCTTTCTTCTCGTCTCTGGCTGCCCAGTTTCATATTCCAGCAGTTGGACTAGATCACATCCTTTGTCTGTCAGAGCAAAAGAGTGAACTGTGACAGAATTTCTGTTCCCTGTGTACATACTTACAGATTGTGATCAAGTCACCTCTTAATCTTTTCTTTATTAGATAAACAGAACAAGCTCCTCAGGCCTATCACAGTAAGACGTATTTTCCAGACTTTTCATTATTCACATGGCTTTCCTCTCTGAGCTCTCTCCAATCCATCCAGCACCCTTCTCCAGTTGGGGAAATCAGCACTAAGAACAACATCCCACAGTGGTGCCAAAGGCAGATGTAGCCTTCTGCTTCCTATTTAGTAGTCTCAGGACTGCTCCAGCTCTTTGGAGGACCGCCTTTCCCAGCATCTCCTCCCTGACTCACACACAAACACCGCGGTCCCACCTTCTTTGTAGATTTAATGACCAGATCCACCAAACATTTACATGTGGTGCAGGAGAGGTGTTTAGAGATGAGTTGTGGTATCCTCCTCCCAGCTCCACTTATGGTATATGGGTGCAGGTCACCCACTTGGATTTGATTTGGGGGAACTGAATCCCTGCCAGGGGAAACCAGTCAGGAAGCTGCTTCCCACACGCATCCCAGCCCCTGCCGCAGGCGTTAGGATCTGAATGAGCAACTGATGATTAGTCTGGGGAACTGAACTAAGTCTGATTTGACATCAAACACTGCACCACATGTAGAGAGCCCAGTGTGAGCTGCTTTAATCTGCTACTCCACTCCTATTCAGCCAAATCATTTGCCAATGTAGATATGGTTAGTGATGTCCAGAATCTGACTACTAAAAAAAAAAAAAAAACCAGAACAAACTACTTGGTTGATTTCAGTTTCTTAAGTATTTATGTCCACATTTTACTTTTTCCTCCTCCTGTTACTTTTTAGGAACAATTATATGTAAACTCCAAGAAAAACATTTTGAATGGCAGAAGACCAGCCATCACTTGTTTCAGGACTCCATTCAAAATATCAAGCAAATTATAAATTTCCACTGGCAGCTGCATTTTTAGACCATTTTCAGCATTTAACCCACTTTCAGTGTGACATATCAATTTCATTTCTGTATACTTAATACTTATAATTAAGGAAATATTGTTTTCTTAATCAAATTTACATCATGTGTCAAGCTTAATGCCATAGAGAATTCGAAGTACATTGCATCAAATACTATTAGCTGCATTTACCATAATCACCTTTTTTTAAAAATATATTGTTAGCTATATATACATTTATTAAAAGGTTTTTTTTTTTTAAATTATAATCTCTTTCACAGAGTTAGTAGCAGTCTGACAACAACTTTCATTTCTCTAAGACCAGAGAAAGTCAAATGGAAATGCACATGACTGGTGTTTTCATCCTATATGTGTCATACAATAAGACTGTATCTTTCCAGTTCTCTCAAACTTTCCTAGTGTTCAGTGTCTACTAGAAAACCATTATTTATAGCCAAAGGAGGTTTTTGACTTGTTCTTTTCAAACTTGTGGACAGAAGTTGTTCAAGCCTCTGATTTAACATACCTACTTTAATAGCTGCTGTTAAAATATTTTCTTGAATTATTGTTGTAATGGAAAATACATCATGACTATTGCAGGATTATATATTTTCAACTGGCTTTTTCCAACCAACACAGAAAGCTATTCTCATCTTCTCAGTGTTAGTATAAATAATTCTACCATTTTTATGCACTGAGAGAAACAACACTGATAGATTTTCTTCCCTTAAGTACATCAGAAACTTCTTGTCCTTAACTTGCAAGATCTTTAACTCTGTTGGGCAAACACCTCTACTTACTCTTCTCTTGCTTCTCTTGCAAATTTATCACCATTCCTATCTTCTGATTTAAATTAATTTTTGTTGCATCATTCTTTCTTTCAAGTGTTACATGTGGGTTTTTTGTGTAGTAGAACAGCTTTCACTTTAGCTATATTGTTTTGGTTTATAACAACTATGACTTTTTAGTAAAATGTTTTTAAACAGTTTGCAATTATCATTCACATTTTTCTGTTTAAATTCTCCCAGTAGATCTGACTTATAATTGTTTTCAGCTTTAGCAAACTGGCCTTTTTAAAGAAGCAAGAATCTATACTACTGGTTCACATTTTACTCTTTTTGCACACAAATAGAATAAAGGCACAATCTTCTGCACATAAGCAGACCTTTGCTTCAATTCTGTAATCAATTTCTCTCTATATGTCATAATTAGGTCAGTTTTTTGCTGAAGAAATAAAATCTCTATTCGGTCATAAGGGAGGATAGACTCAAGGCTCTGATCCACATTTGGCAGAGAAGCCTAGACCCCTGTTGTCTTGGGTGAGCATCCTAATCCCTGAATAAGGACCCTTTGAACCCACTCTCCTAGCAAATCTATCCTTTGTTTTCCAATTTTATTCTGACTTAAAAAATAGAGTTTTAAAGTCTGCCAGATTGTAGTTAGTTTTTGTGGTCAAAGTTGCATATTCATTTTCTTTTTATTCACACTTAGAATGAGGAAAATATTCAGACTGCTTCAAACAGATGTTTTATTTAAGTCACAAAAAGAAACAAACATACTTGTCTAATTTTGGCCATCTACTTAATATTCTACTTGTGCATATTATCTTACCCAACTTTGGTACTGTTGCATGAAATATACACCAAGTTACCCAACACTGATGGGTCAGGAATGACTGCACTTGTTGGCATCA
This sequence comes from Hypocryptadius cinnamomeus, assembly GCA_013400635.1. NCBI lineage: Eukaryota > Metazoa > Chordata > Aves > Passeriformes > Zosteropidae > Hypocryptadius > Hypocryptadius cinnamomeus. Next base: position 56,247 of record VYZP01042260.1, on the reverse strand, counting down.
TGTCCTTGGACAGCTTCATTCTTTACTTGCTTGGGAGTCAGATTTTCTGCTGAGCAAAAGCGTATTGTCCCTCTTTTAAATTTCTTCTTCATTATGACTTTAATATCTTCCTGGCTATTCAAACCAACCCCTCCATCAGTAAATTGTTTACCTTCCCAGTGAGTAAATTATACCCAAACTTTACCTGCTTTTCTTCTTGGAGAAGGTAGACAAACATCCTCAAAGCCATCCTTCCATCTCCAAATGTGGTCAGCTTGCAGCACCCAGCTGTGTGTTGCATCCCAGCCACTCTCTTCAGGTTGCCTCCCTCTGCTTTAGGGATCCAAATGTATGTCCCAGAAGGCCACCTAACAAATTCAGGGCTGTCATCACAGTCTTTTTCTTTGAATCCAGCGTAATGAACCTTAATGAGACCAGTGGTTTAGGACCTTCTCAGTTTCTCCAAGTCCCTTGAGGTCTTTAATTGCTTCTGCTAACCAGTGCCATCCTCTTCTGATCCTCCAGCACACCATTCATACAAAGGCCCTCTTTTCTAGATGGTCCTCTCCCTTCAGTGGGGCTACGTTCACTTCTGACAGTGATTCTCCGAGATTCTTTTGCATGTGCCTGCCTCAATATTCACAGTCATTACTTTCAGATGGATAACTTGCACTCATCATCTGTGTTTTTGTCATTTCTGGCTTTGTCCTGCAGCACATCCTTCACATGGACTACATTGCAATTTAATTGGAAGCAGGTTGTGGTACAGAAGGCAATCACACACCTGGGATGCGCATCTCTGCTCTGGGACCCAGGTCAGCTCCTTTTGAGTGGCCTGACTGATTTGAATATGATGGTTTGGGCACAGGAAGCCCAGAGCCTCCAGGGAAGATCTTTCCTAAGACAAATACTTGGTCATGTGTCGCTCAGAGATGCAGGCATTAGAAACATTGAGACTGGATTATGTTCCCTTCAAAATAATAGACAAGGTATAGCCAGCAAAATACAAAAATCTTCCCAGGCTTCATAAATCCCTTCCTGTAGTCTGACACCACCTGTACTTGTTGACTTTTAGACATGCTACAAGACCCATGTGTTGGATCTGGTCTTTGAGGAGCCTTAAGAGGACTGGTTGATGAATGGGGCTCCAGTGTTTATTTACTTCAGTTTGGTAGAAGCAGTGAGTCAATTAGATTGCATTTTGGTTTTGCAGTTCTAAATTGGCAGAGTGCTTACAGCCTATGAAGGAACACATTTTGTTTATTTTAAATATCTGAAAAAAATTTTTGAATAAATAAAATGATGCAGTTGGTATAAGATTTATGATGTCCTGAATTTTCCATGATTTTAAGTGGTTGGTTTTGTACATGATGTGTTACTCAAGTATGCAGCCCAATACCAGTCTTGTCTGGCTTTTGAAACAAAAGACCTTTTGTTGTGGTGAATCACAGAGAAAGCTTTGCAGGTCCTGTTTTCATGATGACACTTACAAGCAAGAATTCCCATAAAGTCCCATCACCCTTTCTGGAGAGGAAAAGTTAAGATTCATACAGCAGATATGCTGCTATCTGTCAAAGTCAGAAAGCCCAACAATCAAAAAAGAAAAATAATTGCTGAATAGCTTCACTTTTTGCCATCATTTTCCACATAAGGTATCCAATATGTCATTCAGCAATGAAGAGACAGAACCATAAAGTCTCTCAACACCATTCATCCAGTTACGTGCCCCATTAATTTTCCAATCAAATTAACTAACAACAAATTGACTGCCTTCTAAGACAAGCTCAGAACTGAAAATTCTCTTTGTCCTGGTAATGTTGAGAGTAGATTCATGAAAAATAATCTTACTTAATAAAATAAACTGAATAGGTACTAGAACACATCATTCATGGATGTTGTACAGTCCTGTGAATGTTAACATCTCCAAAGCAGATACTCACTTTAGCCAACTCCATGCTTAAGTGTTCCAATAAAATGTATCCTGAAGTCACTGGGAACCTTTCTGCTTGCTTCAATGGACATTGGAGTAGCTTCTAAAAAGTTATCAAGGCTTAACAGATGAGCTTTTAGAGGCTTTTCTGACTGTTAGGACAAGCTTTCCTTTAAAATAAATTTTGATGTCAGGAACGCTTCCTAACACATTACCAAGAGGGTCATGAAATGTTTGGCTAATCACAAATCCTTTCACACCAATCAGAAACTTTCTAATACACTGAATAGCTACAGTTAGGTCTGGCAAACTCTTATTTAAAGCACTTTAAGGTAAATATGGAAATTAAGAGATTAGAAAAGCAGTGTGTTGGGTGAGTTATTAACCGAGGTAATCCAGGCCTCCTTACCCATGTGCCACCATATGCTCTACGTTCTTCCTTAAGCTTATCCTAATGTGTTTTCCTTAAGGCTCTTTTCCACTTCCTTAGTTCATGAAATAAAGCAACATTAGCTCGTCTCAGTGTTAACAGATGTTGTGAGGAATTATTTTAAAGTCACTTGTATCCTGTATCTCTCCATATCTTTCAGCTCGATTGCAGCGAATTTTAGGAGGTTTTGCCCAGGAAAAAAACCCCAAACTACAGGGATTTACACCACACCCTCACTACCATTAAATAAACCTAGCATGAAGCTAAATCAATGCAGTCCAAGTATTTTTATACATTTTAGAAGTCTTTTCACATCCTCAGTTCTCCCTTGAACTGGCAGAGATCCAGTTTGGGACACAGTCCATACACTTTATACTGTTCAAATACAGCTCTGATTTGGAAAATCAGAAAGTGGTGGAACCTCAGAGCAGAGAGAAATTATAGTACTCACCACTCCCTGCTTTACAGACATAATAACAAATATGAAGTTTCAGGAGCAGAGCAAGAAGCTCTAGTGGATGCTTACATTGTTGTTGTTGTTGTTGTTATCATTATTATTATTATTCACTGCCTTTCAGTGTTATCCCTGCCCAGATACAGCTTCCTAGAAGACAAATTGCAGTAGTTAAATACTTAGTTCAGTAAAGAAGAAGGAACACATAATGGGGAAGTTTCAGAAGTACACCTCCAGTAAATTCAATTGAGCATCCAAATTTTTGCCTATCTATGTGAAGTTGACACAACAATAGCAACACTAAGGAGGTTTATTGGTAGGCATGGACCGGAAGTTCAGCAAAGCAGGTGGGAAAAAAATCACATGTATATTTTAGTGGGCTGCTGTTTAAACCTCACTTGTTTCAGATCAGGGGAACATTTTATTTAAAATTTTTAATGCCACTAAAAAAACCCAAACAAACAAATATCTGAATGGGACTGGGCGCAGATCATACTTTCTTCTGATTTAGGCTCCCCACAATTCCTCCAACATGAACAGCAGGACTGGAGCATATTCATGTTAGGGCACAATTTGGCCCACTGATGTCAGCCATTTGAATACACATACAATATGCTGTAAAAGCAAGTATTTATGAAGACTGGACCGTGAATGTGAGGAGAAGGGGCTGAATCATATTCTCATCATGAATGAGTGATGACACCCTTTTATCCAAACAAAAGAACTAATGTTCTACTGGAAGGATAGCCTGAGGCAGGATTGCTTTAGGAGAACAAAGGCACTTGGTTTGTTGGAGCATATGCAGTAAGAGTGCTGACAGATCAAGCAAAAAACACAGTTTAGCTAAAGAAGGACATTTAGATCTGCCCTGTGGATGGGACCAGGGGTCTGGCATTTACAGATTACACATTGGTTAATGAAACAGAAACTGGTGACAAAAGTTTGATAACAATAGTAAGAGGGGGGAAAGAGATCATGAAATGTGTAGGTCTCACATGTGATCACAGAGATAGAAATATGGTTCAAACTCCACTTAAAGGCCCACAAGATATGCAGGGAAGCATTACCAGGTCTGATGGATGAGAGCAGGAAAGTATTTCAATTTGCATTATGATGTCTTCAGTGGCACTTCAGCTGTTGAAAGATATATTGGGAAAGAGTCAGCATCAGAGCAGTCTTTAGCTCAGAGGGAAATTGCTCCCAAAAATCAAATTGTGATTTATTTGTGAGCAGCAACTAATGAGGATATTTCCTGTGAAACTCTTTCCCTCTGGTGAATGGCAGTGGCCTACACCCTCTAGGTTGCACTGCTGTTTCTCCTGGTCAGCTCTGTCACTCTGCTTTGGCTCCAGCAGCCCCTGTGAGAGGCCCAGTAAGAGCAGACCAGGAAGTTCTCCTGGACAAGGGCTTCATCCATAAATACCACACCACTCTGAGGAAATTTCAGTGCCCGCCTCCACACCCATATGGGAACACCAGCAATTCCAGACCATGCATCCTGGCCCCAAAGCCCACTTCCACCTTGCTAAGGAGAGTTGTCTGAAGACACAGGCAAAAGCTGCATACTTTTAGTCCAATATATGGCATTTCTTTTGACAGAAGATTGCATGGCATCCTGCAATGCTGGCCATCCTGGCAGGCTGTTGGGTTTGCAAGCCACCCTCAGCCATTTCATGCCTGGCTGCGCACTTGTTCCTCACGAGCACTTGCTTGGGGGATGAGGGCCCCCTATTCCACGCCCCAGAAACTCAGCATTTGTATGATTTATATGTGCATTTTACACCACGTATGGGATACATGCATGTAATGTAGCCACGGCCCTGCCCTCCCCAGATGACAACATCGCAGCACAAACATCACGGCATCACTGATGCCAAAACACAAACACCATAAAACAATCATCACGCTGTTGGGGCTATAAACATCACAACATCAACCCGGACCCTAACAGCCTTAATTCATTCCTTAGGCATTGCTCCAGGAAAAAATGACAAAAAAAAGGGGGGAGAGAGAAAAAGAAGGGAGGGAGGTGGGTGGGTGTCACATTCAGGTGGGGAGTGTGGGCACCCAAACAGCCCCCCTCCCCCTGGGGTCCCCAAGGGGTATCTGCACTTTATTAAAACTGGCTCTTCTCATTCCTGATTCATGCATCTCAAATCAGGATGAAATCCTGTAACCACATTAGTCAATCCAGACAGATTCGTCCATTACTTAATGCATTACTCAGATTTCAGTAACAGAAGGTATGTGATCTAGAGTCAAGTTCTGTTATGCTTGGATGAAAATAAAAACACTAAAAAAGTTTGTGGTAACTGCACCTGTGAGACAAGATTCACTGATTTTGGGAATGATGGCTGTGAGTTTTCTAGCGAGTAATTTTAAAAATACATGTCTCTATTTACATTAACAGCTTTATTCTGATGATCATGTCAAAGGCCTAATTGACTAGCAATGAGCTACCTCTGTCAACAGAAAGCAAAGCAACATTTTCCTCATCATTATTTCAGCAACTAGGTTTGGTCCTGTCCAGTTTTTCCTACAGTAGCAGGATAGGATGGAGGATCTATGGCTGTTCATTAGGAAACAAAAACAGACAGGAGAAAAGCCAAAGGCAAGAAAATCATGCCCACTGTTTCACAGTTCAATCTGGAGAGAGAGAGAAAAAAACCCAAATTTTATAGCTGAGTGTTTCAATTTCAACTCAAATTTATCTATCAGAGCTTGTGTGGGCAGGAGCATAACATACTTTTTTTGCCAAGAAACATTTCCCAAAGGTTGCACGTGATTTGAAAACAAAGAAAACAAATTTCAAAAAGGTAACAAACCTCCACTGCTCCTCGCCCACTCTTGGTTTGACAGCCAGTTTGGGCTTTAGTGAATTCCTTGAGTCATCATCCATGGTTCTCAGTGGCATGATTGCTGGCTATTCCCTGTGGCCACTTTGACTGGAGGTATCCCTGCCAGAGCATACAGAGGTATTTGCTGGTTTGCTGTTGCAGGTCAGGAAGTCTCCTGGGCCTCTCATGCAGTGTCACCAAGGACAGAACCAGATACATGAAGATAGATGTTGTTTTTTCCGTGTTGCTATCCTGGTTCCTGCCGTGGCTTCCTTATCTCTCCTCTCCTGTCCAGCAGGACAGCAGCTCTGTCTCACCACTCTGTGAGGGTGAAGGGAATGAGATGCTTCTGGGGACTAGGTAAGAACCTAGGCAGGAGGAACTTCCCTAATCCTTAGCACCTTGGCCCAGCTGTGCAGTGCTGCTCTTCCAGGGTCATGCTAGGAGGGAATCTGATAAAAGCTAAATCAGAGCTAGAAGTCCCCTGAGTCCCACCAGTATTCATGTGCCTTGAGAACCCTTCATCCTACCATCCCCTGCACTCAGCTTGGTACCTCCTCCGCTAACCCTGCCTGATCTAGTCCGCTCTGGCCCACTTGTGGGACCAAATGTCTTGCTTACCCCAGGTTCAAGACATCCCTTGCAGTTGGTCCTCCACACTCTTCTTGCTCAGTACAGATCAAATCAAAGAGCACATGGATTAAATGAGAGAGGATGATCAACACTGATAGCAAGAAGTAACCCTAAGGTCATCATAATGCTTATACCAAATAAACACCTACACTGTGGCCCCCAAATATAGCTAAAGCCAGGAAATCTGCTGGAGCTCAGCTCCATCTTTCATCCTCTCCCTCATCCTATCACCCTCTCCTCAGCATGTTTGCAGGCATTGGGCATAGGAATTCAGCACAACCACACCCTGTGATCCTGGATTCTGACCTCTTCTTGGGCAGTAGCCCACAAGTAGGGAACTTCAGTAAACCCTGCATGCAGCTCACTGAAATTTCCTGTCAGGGTGACACATGCCACTCAGAGCCAGTGACAGGGACCCCTTGAGGCTGACTGTAAATGTCGATGTAGAAATACCCGGAGAGTGTTTGGGAGGAAAGCCAGGAGGTGAGTTTGTGGGACTTCATATCTGCAGCCTTGTCGATGTGTGTGTTGAAATCTCCCAGGATGACAAGTCAGGGTATTTCATCACCATTGTCAACAAGGTATCAGTGAACTCCTTTATGAACCCTTTAGTCTGTAGAGGTCTGTAAATGAGCATAAAACTCTGTGTTAGCTTTGGCTCAGGTTTCTATTGTCAGATGAATGAATTCAAACCTTACTCTCAGCCTCCATTAGAGCTGCCAAATCCCACCCAGAGGAACTATCTGGGGCAGCAAACTGCTTTATCAAACGTCTGTGCCCCTGCATTGAGCTGAACTTTTTGCCAAGTGCTGTGCATGATCTCCTTGCTTTGCAGAGAAAATCATGCACCCCCAGGAATGTTCACAAAAAGTACAGATTCTTTCTAATCCTGTTCATCGAGCGACAGCAGACTTCCCACCCTGGGGGACTCTATATTCACTCATCAAGGGCTATCAAACTGTAAGTGCATGAGTTGGGGCTTCAGCAGCTCACCTGCAGGAACCTGGAAGTGTTGGATCTTTTTCCCCAGTGTACATCTGGCTGTGTGTTTCTGACTGGTTAGTTTCTTCCTTACCTTGCTCTGAAGTCTCCTGTCACAGCTGAAGACTCAGTGTTCAGGTGGGTAGCACAGAAAGTTGTCTCCTTTTTTTCTTTTTTTTTTTCTTTTTTTTTCTTTTTTTTCTTTTTTTTTTTTCTTTTGAAGTGTGTCTTCCTCACATCTCCTGAGAAAGCAGAAGTACTCTAAACCTTTTAAAGCCTTTTAACTTCTACAACTCCATTGTCATCTAGGAGAAGCCACTGCTCCCTGTAGTTCTAGCAGACATTCTCTCAGAAGGACTCAGACTATTTGAGGGCACTTTTCTGAGACCCATTCCACCTTCATTTGCGTCTTCCCTAGGTCTGCTCAAGGATTGTTTGTGTCCTACCCAGGAGAGTATGTGGAGCCCTAGATAACGAAACCAACAGTAAGAATGTGAGTGCCAGCAGTATCCACAGCTCCTGATAAACAGAAAACCAGGGCCACCCCTGGCTAAACAAGCAGACAGTGACCTTGCTGCTAAGTGAAGAAAAGCACCCTTTTTCTTGCTCATAACACATGGACTACATGTAAAAATAGCCGCTAGTCAGCAGCAGTGTGTTGCTCACATGTGTGGGCAATATGAGAACAAGCTTATTTCCAAGCCCCTTTTCTCCTATTAGTTCCTCATCTTTGATTTTATGTGGGTTATCCAAGGATGAAGGTTATCTGAGGACTTATTTTCAGCAACAGATATTTTTAAAGGGCTGGAGGTTATCTGAGGTTTAGCTTGAAAATAACAGTACTTTGGAGAGTCTGCAGCCCCGCCTAGTATCATTTAGTCGAAGATATGCCCACATGCACAACTAGTCAATTCACTCTGGTAATTTAACAGTGTTGTTGAATTCTTCACTGATGCAATGGTTTCATTTGCCAGCTTTTATAAATAACACTTTCTAAAAATCTCTGTTTACCCAGGACATCCTGGCTAACAGTGTTTTGGCAAAGGGCACTTGTTCCTTCATCATTTTGTAGCAAGACCTCAGTAAAGCAACACACACAGACATGAAGCTGTCAGCCGCTACAAAACTCAGTTCAAAACACAGAGTAAAATCTTCCTCAATAGCACTTGTTATCAAATCTTACTAAAGCCTTTCTTCAACTTCAACTTTACCCTCCCAAAAAATCCAAATTAACAGTCTCAGGTTTTCTCTTGAAGGCACCCAGTGGTCACAGACTGTGTCATCTAAAGTTCACACTAAGCTGTAGGAAGAAGGGTGGCTAACATGTGCACTCTTGGCATATTGAAACTACCCACAACAGGGGAAAATCCTGTGTGGGCACAGAGGTTTCCCATAGGCAGATCCTAAAATGTGCAACAGACTCACCAAAAAACTAAGGGGCTGGATAAATTTCATTGCAAGCAAGTGCTCTATAAGACAGTATACACTTGTTTACCTTCTTTTTCTTACTAAAAATCCAAAGAAATACTGATGAAAGAAAACAGTAACTGGAAAGACTGTGGTGCTGTCTAACAGACTGTCCTCTTCTCCATGTCCCTGAGGAGAGGAGGAGGGAGCTGCAAGGATCAGAGTCAGTCACCTTGCTCAACGCCAGCTGGATGGAGCTGGGAAGTCCTGATGACGAGACCAAGCTTGCCCCAGGCAGGTTTGACACCACTGTGTGGTAGTACATCTCAGGCCACGGAATAAGCTGGAAGAAACTTCTCCTGCAATGCTTCAGGCAACTTCTAAAACTATAAAAACAGCCACAAACTGGGACCTTGTGTCCCATCACCTGCACGTAAGCAAACATCGGCAACTTACCCTTTCTGTGGAAACCCGCGTCCGCCTTTGTTTTAATTGAGCTGCTGAAGAGAGGACACCGATGTGGTTAGAAATAGCATATTGAGAGGTCAAGAATTCAATCTGTTCTAGAGAGGCCTACCGCTGGTTTTCTTGGCAGGGCTCGCAGGGGCTGCCGTCAGCCAGTCCCCAGGAAGCTTTCTCGCTCACGGAGCGAGGGCGGTGCGAGTGGCCAACATTCAGGCTTGGCTGCCGAACCAGAGGAAGGTTTTCAAAATGTCAGCTTGGATCAACCTAAATCAATTTTCTGAGGCACAAAGGGATGGAGGGGGAACTGAAAAGTGTCCTTTACTTCTGTTTCACATCTCACAGTTTCATTTTCAGTTACTGGAATGAAATATAGAGGGAACAAAAGGCCAGGCAAGACCTGTACCTTCCCTATACCATAGCTCAGCTTTTAAGGAGTCCAGGATATGAGTAATCCAAATTCACTTATTTTTCCCCATTCGCACTTCCCCCATTCACTACTGAGTGTCTCAGAAACCTTCCTCATGGCTTTCTGGCCATGATCCACCAGTCAAAGCCAGCTGGTCCCCAAGACAGACCAAAGATTCTCTTTCCAGGGTATACCATGCGGATTGTACCCATTGGGGCTGGCAACATGGGTTCAGAGCCACTCAGACACTACTGCAAGTGATCTTTGGCTGCGTCATACATTCTGTGCATGCTCTATTTACCTTGTGATTGCATGAGAGTGTTAAGACATCACTGTGAATTTCAGGAGTGCCCCATTGCATACACAGCTTCAAGCACATGGACTCATGATTCACTCAAGATGACTGCAATCACATGAATGGAGTGTCTTGTTTCATCTTGCTTTTTTTAAAATTTCATCTGGAGGGAGACAGTCCATCCTAAAGCCCCAGGCTTTGGCCCACTGCTCCACATGTCTGAAATCTGATGACTGTGTTTGGTTTAAGGCTGGCTGCAACCTGCAAAGACTTGGAGAATTTAAGCCTTGCTGTAGTCCAGTTCCACAGGACACTAAGCAGGAATATCTAATCAGAAATAGCCTTTTGGTGTTTCTGTGTATGATGATGGGATTTTGCAAACCCTTGCATTATTCTCCAAAGGTGAAATATAAATGGACTTGAAAAAAAAATACCTTTCTAAGAGTAAAGCATCCTGCTGAAGGCACCAGTATAGGAAAGGGCAGCATCAAGTGCAAAAGAAGTCCTCAACATGAGGAAGGAAGAAGTTGTTCAGCATCAAGAGAGGGCAGAGAAACAGAGAGATTTCTCTTCAGAAAAGATGCCATGGTACTGTGTTCAGTATTCAACATCCCCATGACCTGGGTAGCAACCAGAAATCCTTCATATTAATGCCAGTAAAGGCACAGAAATTGCTTTCCTAAGTTACAAAAACAGCCTGGGATCCAGGGGATTCCCTGTTCCTCTGAGCAGTTCGTGCCCATCTGTGTTGCAGATAGCAATCATTATCTCATCCAAGAGAAAATGAGCAGCATTTGCAAAGAAAAGGCAGAAGAACAGCAGCCTTTGCCAAACCAAAGAGGGGCCACCAATAAGAAGATGGTTATTTTTCAATAAGGGCCTATTTTTACTAAAATGTGATAAAATGTGCGTCATTCTGAACAGCCACACAAACACAAATATTGGCATCCATGTGACATATGACCTTAGTTCCTATGGCGATTTTGTTCAAAAGAAAAATATGTATCACTGACTCAGTATGTTTTCTTAGCGTGTAATGCTTATATTAACATAACAGTATCTTACAGCACCACTACAGTAAGCTTGTGCCAGCACTTCCACTGCAAATAAGCCTCTTCAGGACTGTTTGGATGAAGCAGGATATATAAAGGACTGTTTAGGGGCAGAGTTTCAGTCTTAATTTTGAAAGCATTTGTTTTGTTAAATCAGAAGATGTACAAGCTTCTTGGCCTCACATTTGATCAATCATTACTTAAATCCTATTCTGGGCAGTAGTGGTTTTTGTGGATGGGATTATGGCTATCTTTTCATAGCTAGGAAAGGAATCTTGCCAAATAACATGATTGCAACATGAGTTTTTCAGTATGCACTGCTATTCCTGAAGACCCAACTCTTGGCTTTTGTGAACTTCTGAGAAAATCCTGCTTAGCTTTTGTTTATTTGTTTGCTGCTCTGTAGAAAAAGTAAAAAACCCAGCTTCTGAGAGAAGAAAGGGCATGTTAACTTTAAAGATTCTAATACCCCAAGTCAAATGTAAGAACAGAAAGAGCATTCATTTTAACTAATATTTTCAGCTTGTAACTTTTCATCGTTATATGTTGAATATATATATATATCAACTGATATATATGAAAGATATACATCTATAAATATCCTTTTTATAGACATGTATATTCAGGCTTATATATAAATAAATATATTTAACAAATATTTTCAACCTTCAAAGGTTATAGGCCTGTGACAAGATTTGTGGCATTCAACAAAGTTAAACTGACAGTGTTAACAGTGTACTTAAGCAGAAAAGTCAGAAAACCCTGCAGTCCATCCTACATAACCACTGTAATTGAATCAGCGTTCCTGGCTTGAAGTATGATTACAAGTTACAGAAAGAACAGAAGTTACATCCATGGCAGCCTAGGGTTTTTGCTGGGTTTGAGTACAATGCACGTGTTCAACAAAGAGGCAATCCAATATTAGAAGTGTTTGTGGATAGACAGGTCAGACAACTGGAAGTCATTGGAGGATAAGAAAGTGGTCATGGTTATATAGAGGATTATCTTTATATCTATTCTAATGTGTATCAGAAAATAAATTTCCCCATAAATTAAACATTTCTGTCTCAGCCTATAACAAGAGAACTTTTAGAATATGAGGCTGTTCATAATTTGAGGAATAGTTTTCTATATAAATCTCTAAAGCCAAAAGAACGGAGACAGTAGTAAAAGTCATATATAGTCACTATCAATAGTGTCTGACAAGCTGAAATATTTTTCTCATACTCTGTATTGTGCTAGTGAGTGGTAGATGAAGCATGTCTGCAGAGCTGCTTCACTGTGAGAAAGCCTTTATCCGACATCAGAGAGGACTTTGTGCTTCTTTAACAGTATTTCAAATTACAGCCTCAAATAGTGTTTAAAACATAGGAGAGACATATAGGGAGGTACCCACAGGTAGCATTATTTCCTTCTTTGTGGATGTTCTGCAGAATAAATGAATTGTTTTTCCTTTAGAGAGGTGGAGAGAGAGATAGTGAATGAAAAAAAAAAAAAAGCAACATTGTGGGGTTAGCAGATCCAGAGAAGTAGTCATAAAATCTACATTATGTTCATAACACATCAGTGTAAAGACACACGGCTCTCCTGATAGACTGCGAGAGGTTTGCTGTGCTGCAAATTAAATATCACAGACCAAGGAGGACATGGGCACAAGCAGCCGTGAGCAAAAGCACCCGTCCCCTACGAAGGACATACGAAGAGAGCAGCAAGCAAGCTCTCCTTTCTCCTTCTCAGGCTGGGGCACTAACACGAAGGGAGGGGCAAACTCTAATCCCTCAGATATGGAGAAAAAGGTACTTGCTATCTCCGTAACAGAAAATAATTCAGAGGCGTGGAGCTAGATCCTGAGGTGTCAAACATGCTGCTCACAGCCAAGTGCCAGATCCAGGAGGTGGCTGGAACTCCTCACAAACACCCATTTGCCTCCTGTTTCCTCCTCCCTTTTTTCAGCCTCAGCACATTGGTCTTTCTGGGCTGGTTTTCAGAGGTGCCTGTGGATTGAAGGGGCAGCCTAAGCACCTGACTTCAGCAGTTTGGATTGCCCATCTGGGGTTGTGCAGCTCCCGAGCTATCTGTCAAAAAAACAAGTCTAGCTCTCATCCTGCTCCCTTGCAGGGAAAGGGAACACTTGGCTTCAAAATAAAGGGCTAGGGAAACACAGACTTATTCTCAGAACCCAGTCATGTCTGTAGCACCTTTACAACTGACTCCTTCCCCCTTAACACCATTTCTTGAAAAATCCCTGTTCTTTTCCCTCCTTGATTGTTTCATGGCTGTGAATCTCCCTCTAAAATGAAAATAATGCACATGGCAGTCTTCTTGGTTGTAGAGACTTTGACTTGCCAAGTATTTTCATGGACATTAACAAAGCAAAAACTGAAAACTGGCACAGCTTTCTCTCAGTTCAGTTTGTCCTTTTAATACTTGTTCTATGGTTGCAAGCCTTACTGTCAGGTCTATTCTTTATGAGATGGAAAGAAGCTCTTCTATTCTTATAATGGGTTTCATTGAAAAGCAAAGCCACTTCTCTGCATTTATTTAAGTGCAGAGCTAGAATAGAGACCAGCATGATGAATTTTAAACAGAGTTCACATCTGGTCCAGAAACCACAATCAATTTATTGCTGTATCTGAAACATTTTCAGCATCTGTCATATAATATATTTTCACACGTTTCTAACAAGACATTTTCTTGGACATAACATAGACAGGTATATCTGTCAGTTCAATTTCATGCAAACGAAATAGAAGAATTTTTTGGCATGGTTTATTATACTGTCTTTGGAGCAGTGTAACTATCATGTGAAAAGGGTATTATTTAAGGATGCCAGAAGCTCAGCAATTTCTTCCAAAATGTGGAACTACTGACTACATAGCAGATTTTTTTTTTTCTATGCCTTCTTTTTTTCCATTTTGATAGAATCCATTATCCAATGAATTTGAAAGAGAGGTGCATACCTAATATTATAAAACCTATCTTAGCTCATTCTGGGAAATCTCGCGTTTTATGTTAAAGTGGAATCTTCCACTCATGATGGCCATTTAATCACAGCTTTATTCAAAGTTTTATTAAAAATTAAATGGCAATACAAATCATATCAAAATTCTTAAGAGCTTCACGTTTTCACCCAAACCTGTCATGGGCTTTCCCACACAGAACCACAGATGTATCAAATAGCCTGACAGCACTGCAGCCCTATAAATAGGTACGCCAACTTGCCCCCATATTGGCCCCAGAACAACCATTTACCACCTCATTTTTGGCTATGTAAACTGCCTCTAAGCACTTTCTCATTCGAAAACCCTGGGGTTTCTGTAAGAGCACTGCATCAGCAGACAAAGGCCTGCACTCCTCACCCTTTCCCCTATGCTCACATTAGATCGTCCACAGCCATTACTTCTCTGATTAGAAAAATAGAAGGAAATCGGGGGTCTCACGTCCTAGTGATAGTTTACTTGGTTTGTTTGCCCTTTATTATCCCAATTAAGTTGAGAGAAGATGCAGTTTGTCAGGGCATACTGGGGTGTGTGCACAAGCGAGCAAGCCTGTGCTTTTACTGTAAGCACACTAGAGAAGTGGGGAATCATGTGGGCCTGCTGCATCACAGTCCCCCGCAGTGGGAGGAAGACCCTGAGATGACTGAACATCTGTTCCTATAAAATTAATGTCTGGCATAATTAAGGGAGACATTTAGCTCCTTGACCCAAGAAGGGGGACCGTATTTGACTATCTGGATAGGGTAAAACAATATGGTTCCTTCTGGGCAGAGGGGTTTTGGTCTTTTGAAATCAGCTTAAGCATTGGCTATAAAACTGAGAAAAGAAACCCGTGGCTGGAGAAAACACTCAGGCAAAATTGATGGAGGAGTGGGAGGTTTGTAAGCAGTGACTGTCCAAGGCTGTTCATGCCTTGGAGGGGATGTGAACGGAGACCTGATGCCACAGGGCTTGGTGTCCCTATGCAACAGGATGCCATGGGCTGGAGGGTCACAGCTGAGTGACAGATATAGGTTCTGGTGATCACATACCAGTATCAGCTTATTCTCTTAGCTTTGCGGAAGTCTTTCCATCAGTGGACAAAGAGGAAAGTCTTGTGAGGACAGAAGTAGAAAGCAGCAGCCTCCCCTGCCCCCCCATGAATCTTGTGCCTCAAGGATGCTCAGCAGCTTGTTTTCCCATGCCAAAATCTGTGTGGGAAGTGACAGCGCAGCAGTGGCCAAAGCAGGACAAGTTGGCTACCTTTTTACTGGGCTGTGATGCTCTCAGGCTTATTGTCACCTCTGAGTTTCTCCCCCAGGAGCTCTAGATAAGGTTTGACTCATACACAGAGATTGAAAAAAAAAAGTCAGTTTGATTTCTATTGCATTTTATTTTGTAATAAATGTTTTATTGACTTTCTTGATAAGGTTGTGACAGTTTGCAAGTTTGTTTTTATGAAGCTGAGGTATTTATATGATGTAAAGACCTTGTGCTCAAAACAAAACTTAGGAGCCTGATTCATTCTATCACTCTTGTTTTATTTTGCTCCACTATGAATCCAGGTTTTCACAAGCAGATTCTCTCAAAATATTTCATGTGGGCTTGGTTCCACTGTAAATATGAATGTATTTCCAGTGAATATGCCACATGAAGGTTGCCAGCTCCTTTGAATAAGTTTAACCATTTCACTGCTGAATGGCATAGCAGGTGTATGGTTCTGAGAAACTCAGAATATGTGTATGTCTAATAAACATATGTTTCAAATTAAAGTGCTGGTATCTTAGTGACACACTGTTCTTAAAAGAAGCCCATAAAAGTTACAATGGCACAGGCCAGCAAAGGGTTGAAGAAGTATACCTCCTACTATGGCATGCCCTGAATTAATAAGAAATAGAATTTCATCAAGAGAGAAATTAGGTGATATCTAAAGTTTACTTAGAATAGAGCTTTTCCATATTTATTTCTAATTATTTTAGCCTGAAAAAGAGGACACAGTACTTCACCTGTGACTCTGAAGAACTCTACTGTCCCCATTTAATTGCAATGTTTTAAAATAACTGCACATTGGCTTTAAGTACCAAGTTACTCAATAAAATATAGACCTGATGGGTTACAGAAAATCACCTGTGGAAAGAGCAGATTTTTATCTTTTTCAAAACACTGTGATATGTGTTGCCAAGATTTGTAATTTCCCTAGAAGCTGTAAATCCAACTTTCTCCAAAAGGAACAGAGAAGTCAAGGACTGCTCTGCAACAAGAAAGCCAAGTCTAAGGAAGAAAACAGACTCTTGAGGAAGTGGAACACATCTATTTACACATCTGCAGTCATTTGGGACAACTGACATTCAAAAAAAAGAAAATTCTCACATTTGTCTCCCACTTAAGTCATAAATAGTTGAGACAAGGTCCTCGCCTACCTTAAATTTTGTTAGTGTGCTGTAAAGAGGTCACAGGCAGGCAGGGACTGGCTTGAGGAGCAGATGGAGACAGGGGCTGCAGATGGATGGTATGGAGTGGCAGGAGACAGCTGAAGGGGTTAGCACCTCCCCCGGCACATCCCATGGGCAGGCGCCAGGTGAGTGGGGCACCGAGCATGAAATCCTGGCACTCCAGTGGCAGCCGTTCCTAATGGCCAGGCTGGGATTTGACAGACAAGTCTGAGCCTGCCTCGTAAAGCAGATGAGCAGTGCCAGGCTGTAACAGATTAGAAGCTGCACAGTCATGTTTAGGGTTGCAAGTATTTCAAATCAAAATGCAATGATCAATTTTCCCCTCTCTCCAACTGTGCAGTTCTGCAGCATGTTTTTACTGTCTCAGCCATAAATATTGATGCTGAACATATGTATAGTATGACAATCCACAGGCATCTTGTGCTTTAATTCTGCAGTGATAACTCAGCTGTCTCCCATACCACACAATAGTCGTAGTTTAGTGTTAGCAAACCTGGTACCCTGTATTTCTTCAGCTTTTATTTCTTGCTGTTCATACACATTACACTTGTTTCCTGTCACTGCACATCTTGAAGTCATAGGAAATGCATGTGAGTACCCACTGTGCCTGTGATGAGCCAAGTTTGTGAGTTAAAGCAAGACCCCTTAGACATCTTTCCAAAAAATAATACGGCCCATACATCTCCAATCTCAAAATGTGACATCATTTACCATATCCAGAATTGGGAGTGAATAGAAGCAAAAGAGGCAAAAACTCATCGTATGGCCTTTGCCAGAAAACTCCATAAAATTGCTTCTATTGCAGCTTCTAATCAAAAGGCAAATTAACCACTGCATCCAAATCACCTCTCCTCAGCCTTGAGTAGGCCAGCTCACTTTCTCTTCCACCACACAGGGTTTGGTTGGTTGTCAGGCTGGGTCTGGTCTCAGTGAGTATTGCCTGTCCCTCTAACTCCCAACACAGGATCCCTTGAAGCTACCTCAGGCTGTAAACCTCAAAAGGCTCAAAGAGAAGGATGGACTTTGTATTACTGCCTACAGCTCGGTCTGATTTACCACAACTGTTCAACAAATGTTGCTCCTTCATAGGAGAGAGAGGTTTGGCTAAGTCACCACTGAAGACATTCATGTCCGGCTGAAACACAACAGAGAACATTTGGTTTAGGGTTTCTTTGCATGCTTGCAGCATCAGGACTCAAACTCATGACAAGAACTAAACAAATAATTCGATTTTTTTCATGTCACTAGCCAAAACTTGCTTAGAGTTGACCAAAACCAAATAATTTTCAGTGTCCCCACCCAAAGGAAAATGCTTAAAATCTTCAATCTAACAAAAGGT
Source organism: Hypocryptadius cinnamomeus (assembly GCA_013400635.1). NCBI lineage: Eukaryota > Metazoa > Chordata > Aves > Passeriformes > Zosteropidae > Hypocryptadius > Hypocryptadius cinnamomeus. Next base: position 38,608 of record VYZP01042260.1, on the reverse strand, counting down.
TTATTTCAAACAAAAGTAAATACAAAGTCTTTTGTTTTCCTGGGGAGTGGAGAGGGGAAGGGGAATACTTTATTATTTTTCAATTAAGGCTAGATTAGCCTCTAAAAACAGGAATCTCAAAATAAGCACAAAAATTATTCTTTTTCAGATATTGAGTCAAAATGTGTTGATTGTTTTTCTCCTTTCCCTCTCAGAAAATTTTAATGACTTAAAAGTGCATTTTCAGCAAGAAAAAAAATTCATCCAGATGAACTTTTGAACTGTTGCTTTCAGGAAAAGAAAAGAAAGCCCTTTGCTATGCTGTCACTCAGTCTGCAGCCCATAGATGACTGGTATCACCACCACAGTTGGGAGTAGTCTGCAAAATCCCTGCAAAACAGTGAGCTTGCATAGCAACATGGTCATGGTTTTCCATACAACCAGTGGGTGCACCGGTGTTTTCCAAGAGTAAAAGATCAGTGCTGGCTCCCTCCTACTGACTGTTTCCATGAGAATCATCCTTAGGGTCTCCAATTCCTCTGATGAGCCTGTTTTTTTAAGTTGTTAAAGTTTTGGTGAAATGTAATAATTTTGTGTATCTAAATATTGAATATTAGATACTGAATACTTCACCTCTCTTCCTCTTTCCCTTCCAACTGGTAAACACCAATGGGACACAAGATGGCAGTAGGTTTTCTGGTTTTCCTTTTCTAACTGATGGGTGAGGTGGTTGTTAGTCTGAAGAAGCCTTCCCTCCTGCATCAGCTCGGAATTAATTGTGTGAACATACCTGGCAATTATCCAGTAACGAGCAGAGAACAGAAACACAGAGAAGGCCTGTTTCTCCTCACTTACTCTGATCTGTGTATGGGCATAATGGTGTGTGTCACCCAACACATCTGGAAAATCTCATCACAGTGTCAGGCAGTATCTATATCCACCCCGGCTCTGCTCAGACACAGGCACACACAGTTAGAGGAGATGACTCCCACCCATAGACACCTCAGTGGCTAATGCAGAAAACAAATACAGAAGCATTCAGTGTGTGCTCCCCATTCCCAAACAGTTCATATAATTTATTCAATAATTTATTCAATAATAGTTCAAAATTTGATTCATGTAATGCCAAAGGAGTAAGGACTCCCAGAGTCCTGAAATTCCAGCTGAGATATATAGTCCCCAGGCAGGCAGGGGAAGCACTATCCTTCTGTGGCACAACAACTCGTTTTATTGTGTGTCCAGGTTTGGGTAGCAGGAGGGCTACAGGGCTGGCTTCAGTGAGAAGCTGCTGGAAGTTTCCCCCATGTCCAGCAGAGCCAATGCCAGCTGGCTCCAGGACTGACACTCCACTGGCCAAGGCTGAACCCAGCAGGAATGACAGTAATGACTCTGTGGTAACATATTTAAGAAGGGAAGAAAAAAAAAAGGGCTTTTTTATCCTCTCTTCCAGAGAGAGGAGTGAGAATGTATGAGAGAAGAAAATCTGCAGGCACCAAATCAGTGAAAAAGGAGAGGCAGGAGGTGCTCCAGACACTGGAGCTGGTGTTCCTTCCCATGGTGCAGACCATGGTGAAGCAGGTCTGCCACTGCTCCCCATGGAAGACAACGGGGGTGTAGAGTTCCACCTGTGCAGCCTGTGAGGAAACCCACACTGGAGCAGGTAGATGCCTGAGAGGAGGCTGTGACCCCATGGAGCAGGATCCTGGCAGGCACCTGCAGACCCATGGAGAGGGGAGCCCACGCTGGAGCAAGTTTCCTGGTCAGACTTGTGACCTTTCAAGGGATCCGTATTGGAGCGGGCTGTGCCTGAAGGACTGCACCCTGTGAGAGAGCAACCTGTGCTGCACCAGTTTCTGGAGAACTCTTGCCCGTGGGATGGACTCAAGTTGGAGAAGTTTGTGGAGGACTCTCTTCTGTGGAAGGGACCCCATCACTGTGGGGGGAGAAGGTAGAGCCTGGGAAGGAGTGGGACGTCGGAGGAATCTGTTTTTAAGATTTATTTTATTTCTCATTATCCTTCTCTGGTTTTGTTAGTAATAAATTCAGTTAATATCCCCAAGGTGAGTCTGTTTTGCCTGTGACAGTATTCAGTTTGTGATCTCTCCCAGTCCTCATTTCAACTCTTGAACCTTTCATTAAAGTTACTCTCCCTTGTCCAGCTTGGAGGGGAGTGATAGAGCAGCTTTGGTGGGTGTCTGACATCCACCAATGGTCAAACAAGTATAGTCTTCCTTTCTACATCCTGATCAGGGGAGATGGAGGACACTTGTTGGTGGCCTTTGCACCAACAGAGATGGATCCACAGTGCTGAGGGATGGAAGATGGAAGTTGCATGCACAGACCCCTTCACAGTGAGTGGAAATGAACTGTACATCCTACCACACCACAGTCCTCTTAGCATCCAGAGGGACATCTCTTGTTCTGAGTAATGACACCACAACACCCAACCCAGTCGACAGGGAAGCAGTTCTGGGCAAATACAGCAGTGTCATTCTGGGATGCACTGGTCAAAACCCAGTGAAGTCATAGTAATAGCACTTCTAAGAATGAAAAACTGTGTACAAGTTTTGAGGACCTGTTTGGGATTTGGACACTTTAATTCTACTAAGTTTTCTTTTTAGCCAACTAAACCCTCACCTGCTCATTTGAACCTCTGGGCCTAGAATTCCAGTACTCATCAGTCTATTGACTGATCACAGAGGGGTGAGAATGAGCACCAAAACTTCCAGGCTTTGACAACTGTCATCTCAGGGTGGATCCATTCTTCAGGAAGTACATTATTCATCACAGATTGGAGTTGTACTTTAACCACTACTGGAATTCTTTAGCTACTATGAACTGCACAGCAGAGGCAACTATAAACAGTAACAAGACAGATTGACCTGAAGCTGTTGTTAGGGTGTTATCTGGTCTGATTGGTTTCTGTAAAAAGTTGAGTAATGGGATGAAAAAAAACCCAAAGTTTTCCAAAGGACCTCTGCTAGCAGTTGTGTGGATCCCTCTACCTCTGCATCTCTGCTGACTTCTCCAATGTGCTCTCAGACATTTTATTCCCCAGTTCAGCCCTATTTCCCCACATTTCCTTCATGCAACATGAAGAAAAGAGATTTAAAAGATACATAAATCTGAGCTAGGAAGCTTCTGAAAGCTCTTAGCCAGGTGACTACTTGAGCTGATTTTGTTCTGGTCAAATTATACCTTCCAAAGGACAATTTCTGCCAATGGGAAAAAGCTCTCAGTAAAGTGCTGCTGGATTTGAAACATAAGTCAGCAGTCCCAGTAAGAGGCAAAAAATTGATGAACAATTTATCTTTTCTTTCCCACAAACTGTCCTTTCCACATCAAACATCGGACATGACAGCAATATAAAGATCTTCCAGATCTATAGCAAAGTGTTACAACAGAGCAAGCTGCTTTTCAGGGCCGGAAGTCTGGCTCTTTAAACAAGAACTTGCACTAAAAACCTGTTTTAAAGGTTATAGAAAGCACTCTCTAGCAAATTTGCTCCAAAATGTGAAGTCAAATAGACTGTGTAAGTTCAGTATCACTAAGGCTGGTGAATAATCAGTGAAATGAAATCTCTGCCCAGAAAAATACCCTGTCTATGGAGTAATGCTGTAGACAGCCCTGAACAGATGGGACTCAGAAAGGTCCATGACATCTAGAGACGAAAATAGCTTTTACAAAAAAAAATGCCAAGATCACAGGCCTGATTCTGATCTCACCTTGCTGTAAATCATAAGTCACTCCATCCAGGCTGGAAGTTAAGTGAAATCAATTTAAGACACTTAATTTTTAAGGAAGGATAATTATCTTATTCCCTCCTTTCCAATTTGAAGTAGCCCATCAAGAATCCAGCTGGCTGCAGGCTGTAAAAGAGCAATTCTCTGGATGAAACCAACCCTTCTCCGTTCTTTAAATCCCCTGCCCTCTAGTAAAACACTTTAATAATGTGTAAGAGCTATTTTTGTTGGGGTATGCCCAGTTGTCCCAGACATAATATAGACTGTCTCCCAGTCCAAAATCAACTCAGGTGGCCACTGTGAAGCTGTGAAGTCAGAGACATGAAGCATAGGAGCACCAGAAGTACCTTCCAGAACAAAAAGTATCTCTTTCCCCTTTCTGTGTCAAATCACCTGCAGCCAGTGGAGATTCAACTAGGAAATAGCTGCCTGGCCTGTTGTTGGCCTCTGAAGACATCTGTCTCTGAAGGGCTCTGTACTTAGGTAACAATCCATTTTCGAAACAACTCAATTTCTTTGTGGAAAATTTTAAAAATCACTCCAAGATATATTTCTTCCTACATCTGTCAGGGTAATGTTACACATCCTGATGTTCATGAGAGATGAGCAGGGTCACAGATGTGTCTTGGTTTCGAGCCAGACACTACCAATGTTAAAACATGCAGCTTCTGTGTCCAATCCAGCATCCAAACTAAAACTGTAAAAAAGTGTGCAAACCTCTCATATGCCTGATTGCAACAGCATTAAACCTTCTCCAATCAGGGTTAATTCTATCTTTTTGATTTAAATGAAAATGTTCTCCTTTTCCTATGCAGGCTTGTAAAGTCATGGGAACATATTCTGCTGCCTTCCTGACATAAATCAATGGATATATTGGAGGGTCAGGCCAAAAAATATATACATTTCTTGCCCTTCAGCTCTATTTCACCCATAAGCGTTTGCCCACATCCTGGAACAGAAGAAATGTTTTCTTTCCATCGAATTTCCGACTTTCATATTTCTGCCAAAGTTGGCCATCACCACACAGTTGATATTAACAACTTGACCCAGAATCTGTTAAGAAGAGAAACTCTTTTAACAGAATGACAATTATAACTCATTGAAAAATACCTACAAACAGAATAAAGTGAAATACAGAGGAACGTTTCTCTTGAGGATACTGTCGAATACAAACTCCTTTCCAGTCTGACTCTCCTTCAAGCATACCACTCTTTAATAGGTAATTGCCAGCTTATTCATCCTAATCCTGTTCAGAACATGAACAAAATCATTGCTTTGAATATAACAAAAGAATAAAGATCTATGGAAAACCAGACATTTCTTGGCCAAGAATGTGTAAACTCTGACAGTTTATAAATTCAGGCTGCTGGAAAGTGCAAGTTTATGGTCCTCACTAAACTATCACATACAATAGTTACAGGAAAATGTTAAAAAAATGTATGCTAGAAGGACAGAAAATCAAAATTTAAATTAATTGCATGTAACATGTTGTAAGGTATATCTAGGGTACATCTATCATTCCCATGGACCACTGTTCATCTGGGGACCTGTGCATGCCCAGCAAACCTCAGGGCATGATTCTTTTCAATGCTCTTCACAACAAGTATATTTCTGCCAAAAGTAGCGTTCTCCGCCGTCTTATTTTCAAACCTATCTGGAGCAAGACTTTAAAAGTTTCTAAAGTGCACCCCAAAGTGTTCTGTGACTGTGATGTATCATCTTTCTGCTGTCAAAGGAACATGTATGACTCCGGCTAAGTTAATATAAGAGGGAAGTCTTTACTCAATTCCCCTTTAGAGCAACCCTCACAATAGCAACCCTCACCACCCCTTTGCCCCAAGGCAGTGAATGGTGTCTCAGGAAAATCATCATCTGAATCCATCGCAGTGCTTAGACAGGCTTTGATGCTCAAATACCTCCTGCTGGACAATTCTTCCTTACAGTCTCATGTGATGATCTGAAGGACCTTGCAGACTAAAATGTCACTCTTGGAAATAAAATTTAATCATCTACTCTGATCAGCTCTAATCTCTGTTATTTCTTAATTGACCTCACACTTTGCAGTTTGGACAGCCCTTTTTAGCAAGATGAATGCAAATACAGCTGCACTGTTTCTAGACAGTGTGTCACTGCAGCAGTAACAGCCACTTAGGGACATTTCTCTTTAAATAGAAAGTTTCCAGGCAGTAAACAGGTTGTCTGAGTTATTTTATTTTATGTGTATTATTATGTATTACTACTTTGATTTTTTTTTCCCAATTTCCTTGACATTTTTACTCTTCTCAGAGGTACACAATGAAAGGATAATGGAAGCAGTAACATATTGCAAAATCTATTTGGATATTAGGGAAGATCTTATGATGAAGGTGGTCTGACATTAGCACAGAGATTGCAGAGCCTCTACCCTCTGAGATATTAAGAATTTGACAGGACATGACCCTGAGAAATGTGCTCTAATAGAGTTGGAGTTCAAAGTCAGCCCTGCTTTACGTGGTGGTTGGATTACATGACCTTCAGACATACTGTTCACCCAAGATTATTCTGTTAATACTTCTGTGTGAATGTCTCCTTAAACCTTAATGGTCATGGTCCCCCCATTTAATTTTTCAGCTGTTGACAGAAAAGATCTTCTCTAGTATTTCAGTGGTTTTGATGCCTTGAGGAAAGACAGGAAGTCATCTGGGTTTACATATGAGCCCATCAGGGCAGACGCTTGGGTTTCACTGCTGTAGCATGTCCATCCCTAGGCTGACAACAGACCCAGATCTCACTTACATGCAATTACCCAGCAGCTGTGGCCAGGAGGCTGTGCAAGGAGCCCTGCTTCCCCACAAACCTCCAAGGGCCCAGGAGAAGCTGAGTGTCCAACATCAGCTCACATCCTAGACATCCATCACAAGATGGTGAAAGCCAGTGGGCTTGGGCTGCCCTTCTCCAGCAAGGCATCAAGCTGAAGCAGTTGCTCAGCAAAAGTCTCAAGACTGAAAGTTTTTATCAAGGTAAAAGATTTCCCTGTGACATATGGCAGTGTCCAGATCTGGTGAGAGCTAAGGGAGAGCTCAGACGGAAGGTAAGCTGAGAGCACAGCCATACCCCAGCACACCTGGGGGCCTGGGTAGCACTAGAGAAATTACTTTCTTTTTCCTTAATAAAGCAAAATAATTTATTTCCTGGCCTTTGCACTTCTATTACAAGCTGTGTAAATGGTTTTGTTTGTTTGCTCTGTAGTTTTATAGCTGGACACTTTTGTAATTAGGGGTGTTTTTAAGTGATATGTGTATAAAATCGAAGTGGGCAAGTGGAAAAAATAAACAGAAGGAAAGTTTTTAAGAAGTTATTTGAATTGGCTGTGATATTCTTCCCCACTAGCTAGTGAGGTTTTAATTAGCATTGAAAATCATAAGTAACTGGAGATGAAAGAGCCCTATTAGGTCATCCAGTCCAGTTCCCTGCCAGTTCAGAATTGTGCCCAACAGTGTATTTCCCAGTGTTTTGTCAAGTCCAGCACTAAGCCTGTTCATTACATGAATAATATGCTCTTTTGAAGTAGCAGGAGGGAAACTGCTCACAAACCATATCCAGGCACTTTCTTACAGTTTGTAACAAAAAAAAAAAAAAAAAAAGAAAAGATGAGTGAAGATTCAAGCCAGTATAGAAATTTATATGCAGGACTCCACATGGGGTATTTACTCTCATTATTCTTATAGAGGAGCTCACACGTGGCTGCGTAAATATGAACGATGGACCAAATGTCATAGCAAGGATTGCGGGAAAAGCGTTTAACTGCTCCACTGAAATGATTCTAAAGGGGCCCAAAAGAGGGAGAGAGGAGGAGCTGCAAAGTCTTCACTCAACTCCTCCTGGCCTAGGTCAGACTTCATCCCGCAGGAATATCTTGCATAGCTCACTTGAGTTTTTTTAAAAAATCTGAGCAAGAATTATAAAACAAACCAACAAGCAAAGAAAAACCCTCTAGAGCATATGTCTCAGGTGACAAATCCCATAAAACAAGAAGCCAGCAGTGAGTTGTCAAACAGAGGTGAAGGTTTCTTTTAGATCAATGAGTCAAACAAGAGATCAGGGCAGCTAGTACAAAAACTATGGCAGATGGGGACAAGGGATCCTTCCATATCTGGTAGCCAGGCATCAGGAGGATTTCTTCAAAATACCTGCAACATTTTTCTAATAAAAATGTCTTGCCTAGAATGCAACTCTTATACATCATTATAGTAAAAATTACAGACAGGGTTACTGTCTAGGGTTGGACAGTAAACTGTGGCAGCAATTGTGATCAAAAAGATATCAGTGTGAACCAAAAAAATCAATTTTTAACATTTAGCCTTCTTAAATACAGTTTTATAGAGACAACAAAACTTAACAAATGCTACAGAAGATCTTTCCAGGCAGGGAGGCAGAAAGAAAGAGAGAAAGAGATAAAGAGTGAGAGAGAGAGAGAAAGAAAGAGAGAAAGAGAGAAAGAAAGAGAGAAAGAATGAAAGAGAGAAAAAGAAAAGAAAAGAAAAGAAAAGAAAAGAAAAGAAAAGAAAAGAAAAGAAAAGAAAAGAAAAGAAAAGAAAA
>VYZP01042260.1:0-30272 GCA_013400635.1 Hypocryptadius cinnamomeus | reverse complement strand
GAAAAGAAAAGAAAAGAAAAGAAAAGAAAAGAAAAGAAAAGAAAAGAAAAGAAAAGAAAAGAAAAGAAAAGAAAAGAAAAGAAAAGAAAAGAAAAGAAAAGAAAAGAAAAGAAAAGAAAAGAAAAGAAAAGAAAAGAAAAGAAAGTAATTTGGCTGAGGATTCAAAACTAAGAAACAAAAATATAGATGACGTACAGACCTTCTTGGTCAGCCAAAAGCACATTGTCATAATCCAGAAAGATAATGACATTTTATAAAAGGCCATCCTGATGAATTTAGACATAAAGGAGCAATAAATGACAGAAAGGTGAGGAAAGAAGAGAACAAATAATGTAAACTAAAATTCAAAGAAGTAAAGTTCATACGGAAGTCTGAAAATATCAGGGTAAACTACACCTTTTAATAACCATAAAGAATAAAAGCTTGCTATATTTTAAAAGTCATTCTAGACAATATCTTATTTGCAGAAAAATATGTAAGAAGTCTGAAGTGTTGGGTGTCTACTTCTGGCCTATGCATGGAAGGCATGGTAAAATGTAAATAATATATTCATAACACAAGAATATGATAAGAAACACTTGATTCTATCACAATAAGATGGATGCTGAAGATCTACTAAAAGTAATAATTTTTATATGGAAAGGCCCATAGAATATACATCTATAAGTCCTTAGACTTCTGCTTAAGGTAGCAATTAGGCAACTTGCATTCAATTTTGATGCCTTTTTGAACACTGGATACTTTCCAGAAGTTTAAAATGTACAGTGATGTGCGAAACACAGAAAGGACAGGTCATGAGGTGCAAGTAGCCAAAATCTGGGTAAGTGGATGCTAATCCTGGACATCATTTAAAAGTTGGTAATGAGTAAAGAATGGGATGACAGGGATATAATTATTAGCATTCAGTACAGTTTCATAAGGAAGAGGTCTTTTCATCCTAAAAAATAAGTTTATTAGGTTGTTAAAAGTGCAGCTGAAGTACGGCTCAGTTTCTAGGGTGTGTTCATCCCCCTAAAATTAGCATTATATGCAGTCAGTAAAGGCTGCAGTAACTGAATCAAGTACTGGCTTCAGTACATACCCGAAAGTAGTTATCAGCAGGCAAATTTTCCATATGGGTGCACCTGATGGAGAGGTCTTCTATGATCAGAGCTGGGCTGTACACTATTCAACTCACTTTTCATCAGTGGCTTGGGAGTAATAAAGTTAGAATGTTTTAAAGCAATCAAATGCAGAGCTGCATGCCTAACAAGGGATACAGAGCAATGTGAGGGCATGAGTCCTAAGCTCTTTGTATTTTTCATCAAATTTTTTCCTCATCAAACAGCTTTAACCCATAACTATGTGATGATTAGGTCAAGCAGAAGAGTTCCCAAAGGAGACAAGAGCTCCAACTCTGTAGCATGACGAGAGTATTCAGCTGCTGTATGGTCAGATGGCATAGCTGATGATTTAGCAATATGGCTCCCACAGAAGAGGTGTAACAACAGCAAAATCCACTCAAGAGTGTCTTACTCAGGCAACAGGGATGGAGACTCAAGCCTTTGGCTGAGGTCCACCTTCTCATTTTTCAGGAGAGGACCACAATAAACTTGCTTTCTGTGCATTCTCTGCAGAATGAGAAAGTTCTTTAAACCTCTCAGATGTAAGAATGTACCAAGCAGGAAAAAGTTTTCCACAAATTCAATCACTCCCTCCCCTTGCAAATGATAAAATAGCAAGCCAGGGCTGGAGAACAGCGTGTGCCTGGGCATCACCCACAAGCAGGTGGTGAGACAATGCTCACAGCAGGCATACATCCAGGTCTAGGATTTTAAAAAATTTCCCGATATTTTGTCAAGACAGAAAGATTTTCTGCAGTTCTGCCACTCATCTTCTTAAAAGGATAGTCAAACACCTGAGAAGACAATTATATAGTTTTTAAGTGTTTTCAAAATGAAATATAAATTTCCTTATTGGGAGAAAATCATAAAGCACAATCTGTTTGCATTACCTTTTCAACATCTAGAGAAAGGACTGGGATGTGTCTTGATAACAGCATGTATAAATATCTTCATGGAGACAAAATACCATATTCCAAATGGCTGTGTCACCTGGCAGGAAAAGCATAACATGAACCAAATTCTGGATTCAGTTTCCAACCAAATTCAAATACGAAACAAGGCACAATTTTAAATCATTGTTACAAACTACCAAGAGAGTGTCAGAGACTGTGGCCCTGGATGTCTTCAAATCCAGGTTGGATATGATTCTGGGTTCTGTGATTTAGCCAACTCTGACATTATTTGGCTCAGTAGGAGGCTGACTGGGTGAAATTTAATGGCTTGTGATGTACAGGGGGTCAGACCAACTGTTCTAATGGCCCCCTCTGGCCTTAAATTTTGTGGAAAACTTCAGCTAACCAGCAAAGCAAGTGCAAACAGCCCAGTGATTGCAATGTATTGGTCCAAGTGCAGCTGACCAACTTTAAATAATTAATTATTATCAAATCCTATCTTAATCACAAACAGAAAAGCAGAGAGGGTGAAGGAGTTAGCCCCTGCAAACTGTTTGCTCAGCCTTAATATAGAGAAAAATTGCATCAAATTCCCCAGGAAAAAAGGTGTCCAAGTCATTTTACAGAATCAAACCTAGATTTTACAAGTAGAAAAATGGCTTACACACTTAAAAGTCCACTTAACACTTGGCATAGAGCTATTCCTTTCTACCCTGAGTGCTAGCACACTTCAAGGGCACTGAGGATCCGATTACTATCCTACAAAGTGTAGGGGTTGGCTGAACAACCCCAGAGTAACTCAAATACCAGGGAACCTGGCCTATTCCCTGTCCATAAAATACACAGAAAACGATCCCACTCCCTGACATTTTTTCAGCTGGGACAGCTGCTATAACAACTCAGAGCTTTTCAATCTCTGTACAGAGCTCATGTATAACCTCTTCAAGTTCTCAGCCTGGAACCACTTTTCTTCCAAGCCTATTTCACTGGAGCAACCAAAAGTGTTCAGGGAAAAGCTGTTTGATAGCCTCTGAAGGGGGAGCATTAAATCAATGAAGAATTTAAAAGGTGGGGAGGGGAACAGGGGAAGGAGAGTGGGATAGAAAGATTTATAGCAAAAAACAACATACAGCTTGAATCCAGTCCAAGAGGAGCCACAGGGGGCTGGTGCCAGTCATCACTGATGAAAGCATTTGGATTTGTCAAGGAGAAAGATGCTATGTAAAAATTGCATTCAAAGCCCCAGTGAAATTGCATTAAGGGGCTGGTCTCTTGGAATTTTGCCTGAGCAATGGCTCCAGGTTTGTGCACTCTGGGTACATTCCGATCCCCTTCTCCATGCCCCACTCTTCCCCAGCAGCCCTGCAGCTCCTGCTAGGGCAACACTCCCCTCAAATCCAACTTAGGCTGCAGGGAAATTATGTGTTTAGCGAATCAGCTGCTTCAACACTCACTGCTGGATTTAACTGTTTAGCAATGTTTTCCAGCCACTTGACTCTCTCCATCACCCAGCCCAGCCAGAGGGCTTAGCCTCTTTGGAGTGTTTCTTTATATGTTTTTTTGCTCAGTGGAAATTTGCTACAGTTATGATGTGACTCAAAATCCTGCTTGTGTGTCTGCTGTTGGGGCAGAATGCCCCACAGCACACCTCTCTCTGGGACAGGGCTCAGCAAGTGGCTGCAAGAGCTGCTTCCCATCCTTCCCCTAAACCCTGCCAGCCCCTCAGTGCCCCTGGCACCCACTCCCACAGCATCAGGGAACGGGAAGACTAGCAATTTGTAGTACATTAGTAGCAAATGTAGTGTGCTTGATTTAAGGGGCTGATGGCGTCCCCTCTAGTATTTGGCATGGGGATGTTACCCTTGGCTGTGCTCGTACTCAAGGGAAGAAGTTTCCATCAGCAACTTAAAAGTCTTATAATGGAAACAAAAAAAGCAGAGTCAGTATGAAATCTCCACCAGTGAAATCTGAAGCATTCGGCAAGGGAATGCAAAACACAAAACAGCAAACACTCTTCCAGCAAGCTGTACACTGTTGCCTATTGACCAAAGCAATCAGTCAATATTCAGGGAGTTAATCTTCCCAGTGGGTTGGAGAAATTAATTCTAGTGTCAGTTATTTCTTTGATGCAATACTACTAAGTTTGAAAGACTGCAAATACAGTCTTATTTCATGGGACAAACTGGGAATCAAGCCTCTCTTCAGTCACATTAAAACAAAAAATGCTTTCCATCTCCTTCTCAGGCCAGTGACGTGAAGCCTTCCTCATTGTCTTCTTCTAGGTGCTGTTGCTTCCCGGGTGCTGAGCAGTGACACTGAATCAGCCCAAATTCCCCCAGAAAGGGCTGGCAGCCCACCCCAGGACAGTGGCTTGGCAGCTCCAAACTCTGCCTGCAGACTGGGCAGAGGCTCTGCTGTTTCAGCCTCCTCAGCCCAAAATACACCTCCCCAAATTCACCCCAAATAAGGGAAGGGCAGACCTGGCAATAGTACTGTCAATGACAGCCAGGGCAGCAACCTCAGCCACACAGGTTCCTGCTCTGCCCCTCCACACCCCAGGCACTGAGCTGCTCCACTGGCCTCCAGCCATCTGGCCTGTCACAGGGATAAATAAACACCATTCTGCAAGCAGTCCTTCATTCCAGGGTAGACCAGGGACTTTTTCAGAGGCATTCATGAGATGCAAAATTTTTTCACCCACTGCTGTAACCCTGCAGCACCACTTCAGCTTCAAAGACATGTGCACCACACCTACTTATTTTGGGAATTTTGCTTCACTGAACTTTCTAAAATGTCACTCTGATAATCTTTCAGGTTTCAGTCCTGAGAGTGGAAAGTTTGAGGTCTTGCTTAGGACCTTCAAGGGGAATGGCTTCAAAATGAGAGAAGCAGCTTTAGGCTGGATATTAGGAAGAAATTCTTTACTGTGAGGGTAAAGAATTTCAGGTGATGCCCTGACACAGGTTGCATGGAGAGGCTGTGGATGCCCCATCCCTGAAAGTGTCCAAGGCCAGGTTGGATTGGGCATTGAGCTACCTCAATGCCCAATGGTCTAGTGGAGGGTGCCCATGACAAGAGGGTTCCTTCCAGTCCAAACCATTCTATGATTCTGTGATTCACATCAGGCCCAATTCTGCAGGACCAGTCCAGGTTTTACACAACAGACAAACGTAACTCCTGGTTTCCATAGTATTTTTTAGCTTATTGAGCTGCAGCCATGATGAGAATCATGTTCCCTCTGGAAAAGAAGCTGCACTACTTGTGCCACAAGGCCCATAGGTGTCCCACACTGTGGCCTAAAGAATCTGCAACACAGATCCAGCAATGTGAGAGATTAACCCAGGTTTTAGGCATGACTTCATTTCTTGCTGCTTTTTTTCTATCTGACTTGCAGCGTCACCATTGGCATAAACAGCCCTGACTTCTCCATCAGCTATTTCCTTCTTCGCTTCCTCCTGCACCAAGTGTGTGTTTTTCACATTTGTATAGTACTTGCAAGCTCAGAAAAGCTCATCTGACTGTGACAGAAACTCTGGCACATACCTTGATTTTTTTTTACCCCTTTTACTGAACTAATTTTTGCGTGATATGCTGCCAACTTTACTTTTCCCCCCTTCCTTCTATATAAACAATATTCCTCTTCCAAATATTTCTTACACATTTGATAAAATGTGTTGCATACATTAGATGACTGGCTCAATTTTATAAAGAATTGGCATAATGCAGTATACTAACTCAACTTTGATTCACTGGAAAAATATGTCATTAAGAGCTGTGTATACTTCTGATTTTAGTGTACAGCCATGATTGACTGTTTCAGTGGTACGTGATGAAGGCATGGCCAAATATAAATAAAAGCTGTACACCACCTTTCAAATACATGCCTTTTATTTATTTTATAGGAATGGATTAGGTTCTAAAGTTTTCAGGAGGTGTTGCTTTACCAGTGGCACTTCTGCAAGTACAGCGGTGTTAACCTTGGTTCCTTGGCCAGATTCCAGTGTGGTTAATTATACTCTGCACACCGTGAAATTCCCACATAATTTTCAATTAAGGAAGTTTTTGCCACTTCTCCCACTCCTTGAAAATTATTGGTAAGATCTGCTGCATACAAAATGACTCCTGTGCTCCATCCCAAGAGTGGCCATGTGTCAGCCAGCACTCATGAACAAAGATGATGTGGATACAAATAAGTTCAGTCTTTTGTTCTAATCATTGTCATTGTCAATAGAGATTCTTTGGTCTTATGCTTCATAGGCAAAAAAAAAAAAAAAAGGTCAGAGGCTGGGAACACACAGATGTCTAAATGCCTGCATGCGCCTCACCTTATTAGAACTGTTTGGAGCTGATCTGCACCCAAACTTTAACTTGAAAAAGTGAATTGTTTGCATTAAAAGTCACCTTTTTGCTGTCAAACCCCAGAGAGGGTGACAGAAGGATTACATCTGGCTATTAAGGTCTCCCCAAGAAGAGGAAACATTCAAGCTAACATTCACACCACCCTTTCAAGGACATCTCCAGCCTGGGTGGCCTCTGGCAATACTGCTGCTGGCCAACATATCCTCAGGCACAGCCAGAGCTGCTTTGCCCTTGTCATGCCAGAAGACTCTGGTCTTGTTTTCCAGCCCACTCGCTACCCCAGGATGTTGCTGTTGTTCATGAGGACTGGCGAAAGGCAATGGGAAGGAGACTATTTCTGGGGCTGTAACCCAAGGTCAATAGCTTGAATTCCTTGCCAGATACTCCACACCATGCCTTGTTTAGCCAATGAGGAGCCTTTGCAACATGACCAGGTCTAGCATCCCACATCCCTCATGCCTTGCACCGTCAGCATTCACCGACAAGGTTGGGTCATGCTCAGAGTGGATGCTGTCAGGATCACTGAGGACTTCAGCTTTCACAGAATATATCACAAAGGGAAAACTCCTTCCACTTCAATATCGGGGGAAGGATGCATGATGGAGTGCGCTTGTCAAACCAAGGCTGACCTTGGCTACAGGCTCAGTCAACATGTGTCCTGCAAGGACAAGTTTGTATCTGAAGTCACATTCCTAAACCATCACATTGTTCCCAGTCCTTGGCTACAGTCAGTTTTTCCTTTCCATCTCTGCCTAGCCTTAAGACACTGGAGTCTTCATTCTTCCTTTCCAGTACTTCCAAGTCTCACTAACTCCCTTACTATGAAATTAACACTTTTCACGGGCTCTTCTTCCCCTGCTCTTCATACCTTCTATAGCACCTTGTCACGACTACAAACTCCCATCTTCAACATGTCCAGTAATTTTTGGATGTCCCTGTCCTTTCTCGTCTGAAACACATCTTCTTGTGAGGTAAAACAAGAAAAATCTTTGCTCTCTCCTGCATTTTTTCCCAACTCTGGCTGATGATTCCCCTTTACTGGAGGAGTAGCAGTTCCATCTCTTTCCAACACCCTTATGTGACACAGACGTGGTACTCTGTACACTGGCTAGTCTGTCAAAGTGTCTCCACCAAACGTGTGACCCTCCTGTCTATCCCAACATACTTACAAATATATGTGTACATGACAATTTTTCTGTACTGAAACACCATCCCAAAATTGCCATGCTGCCAAAGTCTCTTCTTGCAAGGCACCTTGTGAGCAGATGCCCCACCCTTTCCCTTTTGCCCAGAGGTCACACCTGAGCACTCCCCCCGGCCACTACTGCACTGATCACCTCTTGACTCTGTTGCAACATGACTCATCATTCCTAGGATTTTACACAGGTAAATGAAATGATCTTCAGGAGGAGCTGACAGAAGCCATTACCTCAGAGAGCGAGGTGTGGTGAAGAATCCAACCTGGCCTTTTTTTCTACTGATAATGTCCTCGCCATCACATTTTTTAAAATACTTTCAGAAGTAGGCTATTCTGTGTCTTCGTCAGAATAAGGAAAGTCTCCCATGTTTTATTATGGATTGCTAAAATTGAGGTTAGCTGTGCCAAAAGTACT
Organism: Hypocryptadius cinnamomeus; assembly: GCA_013400635.1. NCBI lineage: Eukaryota > Metazoa > Chordata > Aves > Passeriformes > Zosteropidae > Hypocryptadius > Hypocryptadius cinnamomeus. The sequence goes on along the minus strand of VYZP01042260.1, from coordinate 22,304 downwards.
TTTCCAAATACAGTCACTGTTTTGAAGGCCAAATTGTTCAATAATGGCCTACATCTGTCAAACAGGGGCACTACCACTGACCAAGTGATAAATTTAATCCATGAGAAAGCTCAGAGCACATAAACTATATTGTTCCCCATCCGACTAAGCTAGAGAGTAGTTAACTCGCTGTGAAGCCGTTATTTTATAACATCTGAAAAAATGTTCATAATAACGATTCTGTGGAGGCCGTTTTAGAAGTGGGTATAATATTGGAGTGCCTGTGGTAGTGACCCCCTGGGAAGAGCCCCTTGTAAACCATTCATAAACAACATGGAGAGAGGGAGCTCTGTGTGTGGTCTTGACTTGATCTTGCAACTTTGGGAGCTGAACAGCTCAAGGTGGATCCATTTCATAATCACTTTATTTGTTTTGAAATCTCTCAGCATCCTTCAGATGACCTTCGTAGGACTGTGAGGCAAGAACTTTAATTATTATTGTACATAAATCTAATGCTTATCACAGAGAGGCCCTCAATCTCTGTTGGAACCTCTATGTATTACTGCAATAAAAACAAAGCAATACTCCCACTAATTACAAAATGAGTATTTAATCTCTCTGTCAGTAAGTCTGATGCTGCCAGCATGGCTTGCAGAACTTCCCTGGTAACTGGCACACAATGAATTCTACAAATGCTACGTGACAGACATCTATTTTGAATATCCGTCTCAGCTCCTTGACTTCCCATGAGTTTCTCAAAATAACTTGGTAAACAACCTGCTAACATGGATAGTGGGAGCACCACTAAAATTGGTTCCTACTTGTCCACACAAGCCCTGGGATTCCAGGACTTCGGCAGTGCGAGTTTTTGTGGTCATGCCAGGCATATGAAGTAACATACATTGCAGTTTGTTAGCTAACCTGAGTTAATGGTGGCATTCAGACCACCCTGCCTTGTAATTTCTAAAAGGTCACCTCAAAGGCCACTGGTGCAGACACAGGAAGAGGCAGAGTTCTTATTTTATACAGCTGTGTTGCAGAAAGTCCCAGCAGTGGAGGGAAACAACAGATAACTGTTGATCCAATATTTTTTAAGAGCTTGGTTGTAGAAGCAGGAACCCAACCTTGCAAAGTTTGATATTCCCATTATATCGGAAAGGGGAGTGTTTTGAATAGGCTTTTTATATCTCTGAAAAAGTCTGCCTGCCACTTCACAGAACAAATAAGAAGGTGTTGTCCTTGCCAGAAAGAGGTAAAATCTCATTTCAAACTTGTTTAACAAAATGTTATCAACTGAATATGTAGAGGGGAAGAAAGCACAGAGTTTACTTGAAGGAGTAGTATGTGGGCCTTGCCACTGCAGTATAGGATATCATCATTTCTGCTAAAAATATAAATAAATCCCTTCACAGAGATATAAAACTTCTTAAAGATCTGAATGAAAAGAGAAGAAATATTTACTCAATGGACAGTAAATGCAATCTAATCCTTCCCTGCTTATCTTTTTAGTGCATAATCAATACAGTCAACACGGAAATAAAAACTGTTACAATTATGGCAATTGTTTCTTGCGCAGCAAGGTCTGACATCATCTAATGGGAGGTTAATTAATAGTTAACTTGGATAGCACAATTACCTAGTGAAACCACATTATTAAACCTCTGGCTGTAACCAGCTTGTAACTTGAGAAGAATTTGCTCATATCTGGCTCTGGCCCATGCTGGAGACTGGGGACTTTAGTGGCTGCTGACTCCGGCAGTGCAGCCACATGGTGTACATCCAGCATGGAATTCTCCTGGTTGAGATCTAAACATCAGAAACGTGTACACAGGATTGACTCAAAGGAACAGCAAACCAGTCTGCAGCTCTGCAGGAGAGGATGATCAGGTGACACGTGAACTCTGTTTTCACAGTTGGGGACTTTCTCATTACTGGTGTGGTGCCTCAGAGGTGTATGATTTGGAAGATACACCCACAGCCCCAGCCCACTGTGCCTGGGCTTCTCAGTGATGCTAGAACTGCAACTTTTGCCCTGAAGTGCAAAGACTGGGGCACAGAGTTCTTGCTAGGTGAGCTGACACATTCATATGTTCATCCCATGGGTTTTGTGACCCACATGTCTCACTATTTCAAGTCTCAGCTGATGTTTGCACAACCTCTGACAGAAAAGGAGATGCCTTGCTTCTTAAAACTAGCTAAAAAGTTACTCCTCATAGTTTCAACACTCAAAGTCCCCTTCTAAGACCCAGAGAGTTAGTGGACCTACAAAAATCACGAATACTCTCTGTTTGTGTCTATATTGCTAAGATAACCAGTGCCTGGAAGAAGTCCTGTGTCCTGGAAAGAGGGATCATCCCTACTGTTAAGCTGTTGGAGTGACCCGATTACAGCACAGTTTGGACCAGTGCCAGTTGGAGTGTCCCCCTGCAGTTCCCAGGCACAGTTTGGGAGCCAGAGGGTGTCCAGGAGTGGGTGGTCCACAGGCACCCACCCTACTCCAAGTGCTGAGCTCCTCTGCCTGCCCAGGCACTGTGCGCTTAGCCTCATGGGGGTCAGACCCAAGCATGTTTCGTGGACTAACACAGACACAGCTTCAATTCCCAGAAGAAAAAGCTGGCTTAAAAATATCAGAAGATAAGGAAAAAGAACAGATATGCTTAGCACTTGATGATTTAAAAAAAAAAAAAAGAAAGTCAAACATTTTCCAAAGCTAAAGAGTAGATTTCACTGAGGACAAAAAATTGTCTTCATTGAAATGCTACTAAATGACTTTTATGCACAAATATGTAAAAATAATTTTATCTTGATTTCAAAATGATTTTTTTTGGTTGATTGGTTGATTGGTTGGTTTTTGTTTTCAGAAGCAAGTGTGGTTTTGCTTTCACATTCTCCATTTCTCTCTGCTCTGCCTTTCTCCACTGAAATTAAAAATTAAAAAAAAACAGAGAACTGGACTGAAGGAAAGGGGAGATCTTTGGGATTCTGCTGTCATTTGTTTTTCTCCAGGAGGTGGTAGGGAGGAACAAAACATTTCTCCTGCCAAAGAAGAAACAGCCACAAAATCTAGCTGCTCAAAAGAAGATGGAAAATGAGAATGAGAATTTCTGGAAAAGAATAGGCATAGGGAATGAGCAGAGAAAGGTAAGGCACTAGAAGCAAGGTTGCATGTAACGGTTGACTGGAGATGAAATCCATCTGGAGCTGACCAGCTGCTTTGAGTGTTTGCTCAAGCTGTACCAACATGACTCAAACAATGAGTCTTCTGCTGGTGCAGGTCCAACCTCAGTTCTGTAGCTCAGTCTGCACACTCTGGATCTTTAACAAAATGCATCTTTAACAAAAAATAATCATCAAGGTGAAAAGAAAGGTTTAATTTGGCATATGGCACCCTCAAATGGGAAAAACTGACAGAGCCTTCTTTCTGTAGCAAAGAATTTTTTTTCATTTCCTTGGGTAAAAAACAAATAGGAAATAGTGTGATATTGGTCATAAAACAAAGAGGAAAATCCAGAAAGCCAAGAAAGGGTGGATGCTAGTGTATGATATTAATCAAATCAATTAAGATCCATTGAATCAATGAAGTCACAGGCTTGAGATTTATTTCACTTGCTAACTAAATCCTGGCACAATCAAGCGTGATCAAGTTTATATACAAACACTTTTCTAGGGAAATCAGTAGTACTAAACACAGTCTCAGGCCAGTTCCTCTCTATTTGCATTTCATATGGGAGAAGACGCAACATAATATGTCAGTTGAAGAATTTGCTTCACTGATAGAACTCTAGATCCCATTTGTTCTGATCATGAATTCATTTCATTTGACATTGCACAAATTTGACAAAATGAAGGGTAATTCACTTCAGGAAAAAATTATTTTTTTTTAATGTAAAGATAACTGTGAAGTTCCCCAGTGCTTTGCAAAGCATAAAATTGAGTCGCTTTCTCCCATTTCTAATCTGCAAGCCCATCTCTGTATTTAGCCCAGCAGCATTGCTATGCAAACACTTGCACAGGGGCACTAAGGGCCATAGGCCTGAACAAAAAGCCCGGGGACAGTGCCCTGGAGCTGAGACATTGTTAAGCATCTTACCATTTGTGGCTGGTTGTGCTCACATGGTGCTCTGTTCCAGTTATTCCACTGGAATCACCAACTGAGACTGAAACCCTGGTTGCAATGTGGCCTGCATCCTGAGAGAATAGAGAATTTCATACTACACTGCATTTTGTAAGCATTAATTTGTTGCATACAAAAAAATGTAAATGTTATTTTTCTTTATGTAGGTTTCAGAATGTCAAAGAGCTAGAGCTAATTAAGGTTCAATCACAGATTTGATAATTTCAAGTTTGGTTCTTTCTTTTTTTTCTGTTGTATTTTAACAAAGAAAAGCCATGGCCATTATATCCTAATTTGTAAACACTTTATTTGATGGTTGAGACTGGAAAGTGTGTTAGTGTTGTTTGTCCTGTCAAAGGCTTTGGAATGGGTTGAAGTCTATTGAGTTACATCTGCTGCTATTTATCAGGGGTGGAGGAGTTACCCTGTTTCTAACACAGTTTATAAAATGAAGAAAAATTTTAGGCTCTGCAATTAGAATTTAACTAGGGGGCTTTTTCTTCCTAACAAAAATTATTGAAGTATTTCTTTGAACTTCCAAAAAGAATATGTATCTTGTAACCCAGAAACCCAAAATGTTCTTCAGTTTTGTGTCTTGCTTGTGGTTGCAAATTCTTGCAGATGTTCAAGTTCAGAAGTGGACTAACAGCAGGAGAGCAAAGCTCAGAGACCACATTTCTGTCCTTTGCACGTTCCTACACCATGTAGGCGCCCAAATGTCTTCCCAGGAGCACCCACTGGGGCAGTGAGCTGCTTCCTACATCTGCTGCTCACAGGACAGCACCCAAACCCAACACACAGATCTGTTCTGTGGTGGTTTTAAGCACAGAGCTGGAAAACCGCGGTCTGCCCGTCACCCCACAGACGCCAGAAATACACACTTATTAACTTGGTTTTACTCTCACAACACATCAGAAAGGAAAATTTCATACCTGTTGTACTGGAAACTGAGCCAAGGATTGAAACCAGGTTTGCTGGATACCATCTTAATACTCTGCCCTGTCTGCTGTTTGTCACCTTTGACGGCATACCTGCTGCTGTGCCAAAACCAGGACTAAAGAAAAACCTTCTCTTTCCGCCTTCCTTCCCTGCAGAACAGACACAAAAAGGGGCAACCCACCACCTGTGCTTTTGAGTGCTTCACAAGCCTGCCAGCACTGGGATTTCAGTGTGCTGATAAATAAGACGGAGTCTTCTCAGGTAAAAAAAAGAAGTGTTGGAAATTACTCCCTTCTTAAGGGACAACCAAGAAAGAGGCAGAGACAGAGGACAAAGAAGGTACTGAAGAGACCCTCGAGACTGGTACCAGCAGCAAAGCTGAAGAGTTATAGGGGGTACAAGAAGAAGAGTTTTTCTCCCAGTATTTAAAGAAAACACACCCTCAAAATAAAAATGACAATCTAACAGTCAGAGCCATAGGCAGGGGATATATACTAAGCAGTCATGTGGGAACATCACACAAAGGGACTTGGGGACAAAGAAAACAGAAGTAGAGGGGCATCACAAACCTTAGTCTCTTTCTAAGTGGGAAAACTTGGCTATAAAGGAAGGAGTGTCAGCTTAGGGAGGTGAGACACAAATTATGAAGTCATGTCTCTTCCGTGTCGCTGCCTCAGCTTCCTAAGATTATGGGGGAAAATTCCTCTGTGATATTCAAACTTTATTGAGAAACATGGAGCTGTGCTTTCATCACGTCATTGTGAAACACCTCTTCTAAAATGTACAATAACACAGATAAACTTTAAAATAATCTGCAGCAAAATTCATGCAGATCATGTATTTGTTGTCTTTGAAACCAGCAGGGACCCATCCTCCCAATCAAACCTAGAAGTCAATACTTGTAGCAATAGCAGTACAAATCAAATTCATTTTCCCCTTGCAAAAAAAGCAATGTCAGGGGGGAAAAAATGGTTAACAAAATCGTGGGAAAAAATACGCTGTGGTTGTATTTTGTGGGAGCCATAATTCAGGTCTCCTGTGACTCTTTCCTCTTCTGCACTCTGAATTTCCTTACTATTCTGCATTTTACATACACCACAGTCTTTGCTCTTGCAGATAGGAAAAGGAAATCTCCTATGGTCCATGATATAGGAGGAAGTTCTTCCTACTATTTTCATCTTTACTAATTCAGAATGCAATGAAAAATTATCTTTAAAAACTTTAGTTTAGCTAACCTGAATTACAGCAGTACTATTTTTTACCTGAAATACTTCAGTCCTGGTCAATGCACTTTGGACTTCTAACAAAGTAATAAATAAGAAGCTCACATAGAAAACTGGTGTCTTCAAAGGAATGGTTTCATTGAAACACCGACATTCTGGGAGTGGTCATTGTGAAGTGCCAACACACACTGGTAAGTATTTTGCTTTTTCATTACTATCACATGAAGATATGTGAGAGGAATCCAGCCCACCACCTCTAACAAACAACCTGAGATGTCCACAAAAACATTTTGTATTTGTTATTATACTAATGGCCAATTTAGTTACTGCAATATGAGAAGTGAGTACAATTCAATTTCTTTTTAACTTTGGTTTTGCCTCTTTTAATTCATATTTATAATTATTGCAGTAGTAGTGTTGCTCAGCACTCATACTGATAATAGTTTAAGAAAATATTCCCTTGTTTTCCAGTTTCTCAGCCTTTCCTTGGCCTTTATGCCAATGGTGGCATAAAAAATATCTCTAAAAATCTATTGCAAGAGATACTACAGCCCATCCATATTCCATGCCACATTAAAAATATTTGTAGGACACAGGAGGTAGGTGGGATGTGTCACAAAAGCTAAGTCCAACTTCCAACAGGCTTTAGGAAGCCTTTAGGAAATTACAGAGTCCAGGAAAAGCAATGAGAGGCATGAAGCCTTACTTACCTCATTTCCTTGCCTAGCCCTTGCATTACTTTGGGTAAAACCATAGTATCCACCAGCCACACTTGAAAACCGCTACATTACACTCTTAACAGACTCAGAATCGCAGAGATTCCTCTTGAAGAACTGCTGGGAACAGCCCAAACAGCCCAGGAAACCAAGTCCAAAATACATTTATTTCTTGCTGAAATCAACATCCCTGATATGTTTTTAGGGGCCATCAGAAAATACCGCTTTCTGAACTGCACTACTTGAAAACAGTGCTTTATTTTTAGAGTTTTCAAATATTAAGTGTGCTCAAATATACCCAAACCCAAACAGCTTGCAAAAATCAAGACAGAATATCACAGCAGTTTATTAGAGAAGGTGATGAGTGTTAGATAACAAGTGATCCATTAAATATTTTGGTCTTCAGTGTAATGAATACTTCAAAACAGTCACATGAAAGTTAACAGTCACCATAGAAAGTGGCATATGCTTACACAGGAGGAACAACAGGAAATACATTTAACACACTTTATTAGTAAAATCAAAAAAGCATTGAAATTCCAGCATGTTAGCATACTCACAAACTCAGTGACTTTGCAAGAATCAAATGACTTATTAAAAACTCAGCTCTTACAGAAACAGCTCCTTCTTTAACTATTTGTGTTCTTCTTAGTTTTAAAAACCTTCTCATCCATGTAGTCTATGTCACAGCCTTGAAATTCCTTTTTCTCATGAGTGATTCCAGATTTGCTTTGTCTCTACATCACAGTGTCATCTTAGCCACAGACCTGCCAAGTCTTCCCTTTGTAAGGATCTCATAACTAATGGACTAACCAGGAGACTTGCAACTCCAACATCTCATCCACTACACAAGTGTACAAAAGAATTAATTTCTGTTCTAAAGAATTAATGCACTTCACAAAGAACCACGGACATCCCTCTCAAAATTTATCATTAAACCTTTGGCTCCAGAATTACTCCTGTTATTCCAGATATACCTATATCTGTTAAAGAAATGAAGAAATATTTTTGACAGGCATCTCAGAAACATGTTCCTGTGTTAATAATTCAGCATTAACTGCTGTGGTGTAACAGACTGTCACATAATCCTCAAAGGTCATGTCTCGCTGTGATTTAGAGCCTTTAAGTGAGGCAGGATATCAGTTTTAGGAAACATGCAGATATGCTTTGTTTCAGTTTTATGGAAAAACTCTCCAATCTGTGATGGCTGTGACAACCTATTCTGGACCCATGGATGTAAGTAAGCCTTTCTCTCTCACACATCTCTTCTGGAGCCTGAGGATGGTGATGATGCACATAAGGATAGCAACCATTAGCTCCACATTAGGATAACCACAACTAAGACTCATGCTTCAAGCTTCACTTGTATTTATCAAGTGCCTTCATAATTTTTGACTCAACAGCTTTGAGGACTGGACAGGATTTCCTCTGGCCATACTAGGAGAAGTTTGCTGTCCCTGCTTCCCATGGTGCAGTGCACCAACACCTATCAACATTTAGCTGTACAGTCACAGCAGACAAGAAGCTTCCCATTCTCTGCCAACAGCACTGAGTTTTGACAAGAGGAATATTCTTTCCCATCCTAGAAAGTGATTAAAATGTAACAGTGATGAACAGGAGATTGGGCATAATCTCAGCAAAATCTATTAAATGTGTCTTGACTCTGGAATCCGAGTGCATTTACTCTCTCTTTGGAGAGTTTGGTTACTGCCTTCTCAGTCACTGATCACTAATTAACAGGGTAAATGAATGTGACAATTGGCTCCTACTGCACTTGCTTGAAGATGACACCTCTAGGAAAGGATCAGTTACATTTATTGACAAGGGACAATTGGATCAGGTAGGTTGGGTCTGGCTGAGATGGAGTGCATTTTCCCATAGTACTCTCACAGTGCTGTGCTTTCTATTTGTGACTAAAAAGGTGTTGATAACACACCAGTGTTTTGGCTTCTGCTGAGCAGTGCTGGCACAGCATCCAACATTCTGCCTCCCATCAGTAGGCTGGGGGTGGCAAAATCTTGAGAGCAGACACAGCCAGGACAGCTGACCCCAACTGACCAGAGATAGTCCATACCGTGTGACATTGTCTCAGCAATAAAAACTAAGAGAGAGGAGGAGAAGGAGGCAAGGCATTCATTATTACCGTGCTTTGTCTTCCAGGGCAATCCGGGCATGGCCTGCTTATTGGAAGCAGTGAATAAATCTTCTGTATTTCTTTGCTTCTACACACAACCTTTGCTTTTGTTTTTATTAAACTGCCTTTATCTTGACACACAAGTTTTTGCCATCTTACTTTCTTCCTCCTCCATCCTGCTAAGGGCAGAGAGTATGATGGAGTGATTTGGTGGTGTCCAGCCAATGTCAACCCACCACATCAGGAAATCTGGTTTGCTTTGTAAGAGGCGTGAGACTGTAGTCTGAGAAAGTTACAGGCTGTTATACATCTCTCTTGGTTTAAACCAAAAGCTCAGCTTTTATCCATGTTTCTACAGTCTCATGTCACTGCATCAGTCCTTTGAATCCATCACAGAAAATAATACCTTATTGTGCTTAATATTGTGCTTAATGTGCTTAATACCACATCTGTGTTGCAGGTGATAACACAGGGTGAGGTGACATACTCAGAGAGAGAATGGCAAAGGAGCAATGGCACCTCTGCAGAGAAGCACTTCAGTTGTGGGATTATGTAACAATAATTTAGGTCCTACTTGACTTTCTCTTTTCTCTCTTTTCATTGTGTCCTAATCCAGCCCCATAATTTCTTGCAGTTCTAGTTCTCCTCCTGGATTAATAAAACTGCACTTTCGGTTTACTCAGGACTTGTCAATTTTTCTAGGTTCTAACAGACAAACATGACCAACCCAATGCTTCCCCAAATATCTATGGCATGGCTTTAACATTTTGAGGATTCATATTCCGCAGAGAAATCAATGAGTTCTGCAGGTACCTCCTTTTATGTAGCTGTAGAGAGCAATAAGGTCCTCCTGAGCCTCCTTTTCTCCAGGCTAAACAATCCCAGCTCCTCCAGCCGCTCCTCATCAGACTTGTGCTCCAGACCCTTCTCCAACACCATTGCCCTTCTCAAGACATGCTCCAGCACCTCCATGTCCTTCTTTTAGTGAGGGACCCAAAACTGAACACAGTACTCAAGGTGTGGCCTCACCAGTGCTGTGTACAGATCACTGCCCTGGTCACTCACACGTATAAGTACATAAGAGCAGTTTTTCAGCAAGGTACAAGGTCAGGTTCGTAAGAGGCTGCCTTAAATGCCCTTTCCATCTCTGCAGTTATTTTACAGAAATAAAGGCATAAGGCTTAAGCATGGAAAAGATATTACGGAATCCAGTAAAATTTTGGAGAAGACATACAATACATCTGAAATATATGTACTTCTATTCTGTTCTTTGTCATTTCACTGCTATCCATAGTGATGTGCTGAGCACGAGTTCAATGTTCATTGACATTCAACAATGAAAAACCATTAATCAAACCTTATAAAGAAATAAGGAAACTGTAGAAGCCATAAAAAAGACAAGCTTGACTTCTCCAAATTTATTTTCTTCCTCTATATAAATCAGAGTTCAGTTTACACTAATTGTTGTGGGTTGAATGTGAAAGGTATGGCTAAGCAGCCACTGAATGTTTGAGCTTATTTCAAATATTTGGACATATTTGGTAAGATTTTCAGACCCTGCTCCTTCTCTGTCTCTTCTGCTCTGTGGGAAGGCTGTTTCTTAACAGCTTGACAGCCCTCTTTAGATTTACCCTGCATTGAGTTGAAGTGGGTACAGGACACAGCTGGGGCTCTGAGCCAGCCTTACACTTTCAGGGCTTTAGTTAATCACTTTCCTTCCCTCTTATCCAGATGGCTCATAAATGACAGAGAAATTACATTTAATATCTTATCTGCATTCTTTATAAGTAGTAGATTGGGAGTTCTTGGTGTCATTCTTGACAGAAGAAAGGAATCCACATAGAAAATCCTTTTCCATCACTAGGACTGTATTTTTAAATTGAAGAACACTGTGTTATCCATATCATCTCTGAGATTATCTTTCTTCAATATTTCTTCAGTTTTTGCCCTCAGCTCAAGCTGACTTAATGCAGAAATTAAGAAAGTTTCTTCTAGCCAGTGATATGTCTACTAGGGGGAGACATGAAGGATTTTAATTTCCAGCGCTGTTGTTAGAGCAACTTCTGAGGGGTGCTAGATGAGGTTACCAGGAAAGCAACAGCAGTATTTTCTTCACCCAGAGAAAAACTATTGTCTAATCACAGAAAGGTCTAAATCCAGCCCTGATGGACAGGCAGAAGGGAACAGCATGTGGTCCTCACATCACAGAGGATAGCTATCTCAGGGGCTTCTTGCACAGAAACAAAAAAATGTTTCACTGTGGCAATGCTTATCTTCAATAAATGAATACACTGAAACAGAGGCAGCTTGAGTAGGAAAGGTTCCTGTGCCATATGAGACCATTCATTCATCCCTTCAGCTGGTGCCTTTCTTTTGTTGCTGCCTTTCTTCCTGCACCATCTCGGCCAGGGAATGGGTGTGGGTGAGAAGAAACTAAATCCCCATGGCTGTACCGTTGTCCAAAAGGGGAAGAGGGAAGCAAGGAAAAAGGAAAACAGCTGAACCTGTTGGGACCTCTCCATCATTATTATCTTTTGACTCAGAGGTCACCTACCCAAATGAACAAAGCCTGTTGCTGGAGCCCGTTCCTGCAACTGTAGATTCACACCATGAACTTGTGCAATTTGTTAAAATCCTCTGTATCCAACATACTCTGTTTGTAAAATGAAGCTAGGAGGTGCTGTCCTTTAGAAAGAATTTTCAAAACCTCATATGAAAAGTACTTAGCTGTATGTCTCATTTTTACCCTTGCAACTGTCCTGCCCAATTTATTTCTTCCTGGAGAAAGTGGGCTCTACAAAATAAGATAGTACATTTTCTTGGCTGTGTTCCTCTAACACAAGAATACAGTCCCCAGCTCCACTGAACATTGTAGCAGACAAGCAGAAGACATTGTTTGCGAAGTATTTTTGTCTTAGACAAGCAAAGGAAATTAATTGTTTTTCCATACAGTCCTTTAGTCAACAGTGAGCTCATGGACATTATTGAAACCACACCCCTTCATAATATACATATATCATATTTTATCTATATATTATCTATCTGTACCTCAGCAGCCCACTCTGAAACCTTTCAAGAGTCACAGATTTTGACTGGCTTTGGATTAGACCACAGATATCCATCATACAGCCACTCAACTGCATGAATTTCCATTATTATCTGAAAACAAGAGCCTCACTTAGAAATGGGAAAAATTTTCATGCCTTATTCTCTAGTTCTGTTCTCCAGACCCATGTACATCTGCCCACAAAGAGCAGGTGCCACACCTCACCCCAAATATACAGTGCCTACCTGTTTTAAGCACTTCTAGCAAAATATTGTTAAGAGACAACATAAAAAGTAGTCAAGAAGAATTCTGTGCAGCTCACAGGGAACTCTATTGGTCTTACCAAATCCAGAGACCTCTTTAGTTGTACTTGAGCATCCATGTCTGGTACCTGATTGGCAAATCAGGTCTACATCCAGCAGCTGGAAAATGGTGGATAGTGATGAGCTGTTCCATATTGCCACAGAAGCATCCCAAGAAGGAAAACACAGAGAACAGAATGGGACAGGGGTTACAAAATCCATCCCTCGGTCTCATAATGTAATGTGCTCTGGATATCACCATCTTGATACAGCACTCTGCTATACCACAATGTGCACAGTACTGAATTCTCCTAAGACTTCAGTCCCATCAACACATGATGAAAGCAACAAATTTCCCTGGAAATTAATACACATAAATAGCTGCCTGTGCTTAACCAGGCTGCCACAGCTCCTTGCACCTCAATGAGGAATAGCTTTTTCTGTGAGCGTAGGAAAATACCAGGTGAAATATTAAAACCTTGTGCCACAGTGAGATAGAAGAGGTCTTTTCCAAAGAAACCAAACTTTTGCAGAGCTCATCAGCATTTCTGGAACCTGACACTGTCCAAGGGCACCAACTTGAAATGCAGGCTGCCGTTGGTGAAGTGGGATGGGTAGGAAGTGTTCACAGACAAGTAAGACTGTGATCCAAGAATTAAGCACTAATTTAACATCTACAATATTAATTAAATCCTTTTGTGACACAGGCAGTCACAGACACCGGAATTTGTCTAACAAACCTCTCTTAAGGATGGTACTAAAGTTTCTAGACTACTTTTGTTCTGTGGAGGCTCCAGGTCCAAGTAATATTTCATGAGGATAGATCCAGTCCTTCATATAATGCAGATGCTGTGGCAGAACAGCTATTGCAAAGATGAATTATCTTTTTGTTCTTTTGGAGAGTGTTTATGTTTCTTTTGAATGTACCTTCGAATACTTGAGGTTCCTATGTCAATGCCAAACATTAGCATACCCAGTAGCAAAAGATTTACAGGGACCTGGTACACAGTGGGAAAAGAAGGTGCACCTTGAAAGGCAAAGGATTTTTTGCCCTACTAGTAAAGGCAGAACAAACTACAGCCTGCTGTATGGGGCTGGTTTTTTGCATGCCAACTTTGAGTTTTTAGTGAATACAGTGGAATTTCTTTCTGTAAGACAAAAGCAGAGGGCATGATCTGGTAGACACATGGTAAACACAAAAGCAAATCACAGAGGATACCCTCTTCAAAACTGGTGAGCACATTACAAGGGCTGTGCCCTTTGCTCCCTTACATCTCATCAATCTCTGAAGCAGCAGGCAGAGATGGAAAACTGGGTGTGATATGCTCTTTCAGCCAGGAGAAAAGAAAGTTTATCAGGATATGGAGGTTGAAAGTGGCTGACCCACCATCCCAGCCCTCCAGCAGCTCCAACAGCTGATTACCTTCTTGGTGATGGAGCAGCCACTGCATACACAGGGAGAACACTGTGGCCCAGAAGTGCTTGGCATACAGAGCTGTGCATCACCCTTGCAGAACCACTCCAGCCCTATTCCCAAACCTCTCCTCAGCTCCCAGCACCAAAAAGATTGCTTCATCACAGTTTGGTGCAAACCATACCTTCAGTATTTTGACCTGTTACTGAGGGATGTATTACTGTCAGTTTACAGATACCAGGCATTCTGGGAGTAGTTACCAAGAAGTTGACACAGGGAAATGCTGCCATTTTCTCTGGAGTTTAACACAATAAAGGATTTTCTGCTTTCACCTCTAGCTTTTCTGCTTTTCTTTGCTTCCCTACAAAACCATGTGAAGGCCAGGCACAATAACTGCAGTTCAAGCAGCACTTGCCAATCCAATTTCTCCTGCCTATTTTTCACTTGCCTTAAATTCTAGAGACTTTTTCTAACCCTGATACAGGTTTACAGCACAGAGAGCAGTTTGGGGAGACACTTTGTTGTTTGCTTTTCCTATTTCTTCTGCCTCTGAAAGGGGAGAAAAGGGCATAGGAAAAGGATGAAGCACTGGACAACTTCAACTATAGCTAAGGCAGATGCAGTCTCTCTCTTATAGCTTATACATATGTAATTGGTAACAGTGCTTGGACCTTGGACTAAAACTACAAATTTCCTCTTATTTAGCCAGTCCTTCCCACCCCGCACCCGCCCAAAAGGCCCTAATCTAAATCAGATCTGGGTATTCAGGAAACATACAGGCCACTACAATGAGCAAAGTATTTGCGAGTCATCCAGAAATTCAATTTCCTTCCTAAAGGAGTAGCACAACAGGGTTTATTTTGTAACGAGGAAAAAATTCCTTTTTGGTTGCCTACACTAAGTTTACTGTCTCTTTGGCTGAGCCCCTCTGAAGCATCCAGGAGCTGAGGACAACTGGTTCACTTTTTAATGATTTTTTTATCACTACCTTGCTCACTTCCAAATGTGGAAAAAAATCTAGCATCACACTGCTAACACCAAATAAAAAACTTTAGTCATTTCCACCCTCTCAACAATAAAGAGAGAAAAGTGATGATAGTAGAATTTTATTGGCTTTATTTAAACAGGCTTCTTCTCCCCCAACAATACTGTGATGCTACTATAAAACTTTTCTGACACATTACTTTAAACATTAGCACATGGACATGCCAGCTCTGCACTTCAGGAGCTACAGCTCAATGCCAAGCGTTATTATTCACATTAAGAAGTCTCTTCACAATACGGCAGAGAGAGACAAGAGTGTCCGAGCCCTCCTGCCTTCGGTGCTGCCCTCTGCCCTGTCACCCTCCTTCCTGGCTGTGCCCAACTTGTACAGGGCAGCTCAGAGAGGTTTTCTGCCAGCAGCTGGGAGCATGAGAGGTTTTGGGGAGCAGGAACTTTCTTTCCCCTGGTTTTAAGGTGGGTGCCGCTGCAGAGCTCCACAGGGATTGCTGCAGCCAGCTGAGGACAAGTGATGAGAGAAGGGAAGAACAATGAAGTTAAGCAAACAAATGTCTCGTCTAGGTCTGGGGAACTTCTAGTCTAAATACATCCCTATCCTCCTTCAGTATACATGTGTGTGCTGCTCCTCAGGACAAATGGGGCCTTTCTTTTCAGACCCTTTGACTTCAGCAAGGATTGCACAGCTGGGATGATGACTTGTCTCCTCTTATTAAAACCACTTCTTGCAAGTGTCGGCTGTGTCTCCATGTTCCTCTGAGTCACTTCTTCAGAGGAAAGAGAAAAACAGAAAATATTTTAAGACCTGATCTATCATCTTTATGCACTTTTATCTATATTTAACCTGGTATGGGGTGAAAAAAATACATCTAATGTTATTAAAAATTGTGATTTATTAAGTAACCAATCTGGGTGTTTATCTGTCTACATTTTTCCCCATGTATGGGTAAAAGCAAGATAATCTGAAATAGCCAGACCACTCCTGAGCAAAGACACAACCTAGGCAAAGCAGAATATTCCAGAAGAGACAGAGAGGGAGGCAGCATCCAGAGGGAATCAAACAAACCACATATATGACTGAAGAAAAGTCTTAATCATACCCATAAAAATAGTAATATCAGTGGGTTGATTTTTGTTTGTTTCTTTTACTTTTGCATTTAAAACAAGCACATTCTCCTGGTGATCTTAGGCAGTGCCAGTTTGTAGCATAACACACATGCTGAAATACAAGATGGAGAATGTGTACACACACTGCATGAGACAAGCTACAATCTGCAAAAATAAATGTTGCATCCATATATCAATTGAAATGACCTACAATTCAGGGAGTAATCGTTTTGAAGCAATCTCACATGAATTCACCTTCACAAGATTAGAGGCTGATGTCACCAGGAGGGTGAAGTCATCAGCAATGACTTAAGCTAATGGGAAAATGCCAGAAAAACTCGATCAGTCTGTTGAGAAGAGCTTAACCTCTTCCAAGCAACAAGGAATGCTGAGAACTATTTACCTCTTTTGTTTGCAGCATTTCCTGAGTGGTTTTTAGCACAGGAAAGCTCACAGTTGACTAATGGAGACAGGGAATGAAATCTCCTTCCTACCGTGTGGCTGGTGATCGCTGTTTGGAAATTCTAAAGCCATATGTCTGAATTCAAGTCAAATTTCAAGACAGAGAAAACTGGCAGTAAGCTGTGGGGATCATTTTGTGATGTACAGTCAATTCCAGCAACACTAACTCATGGGAGTAGTCCCTGCTCATTTTAGGTCACTGACACAGCAGGATTCGGCAAGAGGACTTGGGCTCAGCTTTACGTTCATTAGAGACAAAGATTTAGAACAGAGACGTGGCCTGTGGTGACTATGGCAAGCTTCTCCCAGACATCACAAGCAAACCAAGCTGCCCATAGCCACACGTGGTGTGGCTGACAGCAGGCCATACCAGGCAGCTGTGCCAGCTCAACACGTGTTGGGTGTCTTCCTGAGGTAATAGCAGAGCACATGATTTAGAGTCAGTGGCATTAAAAACGATTGGAGTCATCGCGGAAAGTACAGATATTTTTGTTTGACTGTGTAATGCATGCCTGTGTGGGAGTGGTGTGAGCTTGTTCTATTTCCAGCCTGTGAATACCGAGGTGTGACAAGCCTGCTTCCCTGCTCCTTCGGCAAATGGTGCCGGCAGTGCCACTCCCTGGCGACTGCAAGGAGCTCGGGCACAGCGCAAACCATCTGAAAGAGTGCTAAAACCAAGAGGAGGGCCTGAGCCGGGGTGCCACAAACTCACTGGCTCCTTGCACTTGGACTCAGAGCCCCAAGCAGAGCATACAGGAAGGGTTTGCTGGTGTGGTCAAGTGGCCTTTGCCAAGCTGGTGTGCAGGCTGCTTTTGCTCCTGACGTGGATATTCTTGATGCACACAGTTGATGTGGCACCTCAAGCAGCTCATTAACAGCATTTAAGAGAGCCCCCAAGCTCCACCTTAGTAAGCTACAGCTGCAGGGCCCAGGTGGGCTCCAACTCTAATGAAGCCAACTCTGCTCTGCTCTGCTCTGCTCTGCTCTGCTCTGCTCTGGTCTGATTCCCCGGAAATAGGATTAGAGCTTGGCCCTCCGTCTGTCTGAAATGTTTTTCATGTTTTAAAGCCAAGTGTTTTCTTTAACCCCCTCTTGCTCTGCAACACTCTTACAACTCATTTACTTCATAAAACTTGAAAGAGAAGAGCATTCTCTCACAAGTCTATGCTTTGAGTTGAAATGCTGAAGGTTAAATGTTGAAAGGTCCTCTAACAGTACACACTGGTTGAATTATAAATATGGAGATGCACAAGTCCAGCCAACATGACATATCAATCCTAAAAGAACTTAAGTTATGATCTGCCCAGAATGGCTCAGCTGGTAGCCTGTAGGCCAGATGTTGCTACGTAGGTTAGCCCATCATCTTTTCCACAAAGGAGTTAAAGAATGGCTATTTGGACAACAGGCAGAGGCAAATCTCCCCACTGCCTGCCCAGCTCTCAGATCTGCCACTGCCACAGATATGTGGGGCTCCAGCCTGCTCCTGAAATACAGGCGGAGAAGCCAGGGCTGTCAGTCCCTCTGGCCAGGTCACTGCAGCTCACAAGGAGAAGGGGATCGCAGGAATAATTTGCAGCCCTTTTGTCCATCAAAATGAAGTCACCTGCACTTAATAGATCTATGTTTAACTTCAAATGGTCTCATGTTTAACAGCATGTTTTCCCAAGCAGGAAGTATTTGTTCAAGAAAAAAATCTACCTCTGCAGACAAAAGGACTCTACAGGATTTTAGGGCCAGGTTGTTCTTGTTTCACAGGACCCACACAGTACCAGACAGAGAAATATTGAGTGGTTCAGCAGTGTACTGCAGGTAAATATAATATCCTTCCCCTTTTCCTTTTCCATTTCACTCTCCATCTTGGCTGATCATTTCAAAGCAATCTCTCCACCCTGAAAATGGGTTGATCAAGTATGAACTGACCATAGTCATTTGCACAGCACTAGAAGACATCTTCCACACAGGTAACTCATGCCAGTTTTGAAGAAATTAAGAGTCCATGGATTGGGATGTAGCTCAGCTTTTGCACTTTCTATTTTGGCCTTACATTGCTTACATTTGCTTCTCACCCAGGCTAAGAATCTGTTTTCCTGATGGCACTGAAGGAAAGACAAATTGCTCAGTGTCCAAGAGGCAAATTTTGAGCTGCATAACATGCTTACAATAAAACAACAGATTTGGGCAGAGCTAAGAGTATTGCTAAGGTTTCCAAGGAGTGGAAACTACTATGACTTCATCCCAAACCCATCCTCAGTCCCTATCCAAAGGAGAGTGCTCCTGTAGGGCTTACTGAACTAGCACAGTTGGATGCTTCTTCTACAAATCTCTACTTACGACCCCACTTGATTAGGGCCCTAATCTAGTGCTATACAGTTAAATGAAAAAAGAGCCTCCAACTTCTGCAGTGCCATAGTTGGACAGAGTGCAGTAGCCTGAACTCCCTTTACAACAAGTGAAGGTGAGGGAGCTCCTCAACAGCTCAGTGCATCAGAAGGCTTCCTCAGCCTCTGAAGGTGCCTATTTCTTTCCAGCTATTTCAGAGGGGCCTGGTAGGGACTGAGCACCTGATGGAGGTGGCACCTGAAGGTAAGGTAAGGCACCTGAAGGCAGGTAAGTACCTGAAGTTTGATGGGGGGTGACCAGCACTTCCTGCCCTGGGAAAGGAGCCAGCACACACTTTGCTCTCAAAGACTGGGACAGGGGTTGCCAGTTCCTCAGGAGACGGTCTGGGCTCTTCCTTCTAATACAGAACTCTGTAGGGACCATCTACCTCCTGGGTTGAAGGGAAGAGAGGAGGTAATTTTACCTCTCTTGTTATCCTACTGTGCCTTATGTAGCGACCCATACTGGAAGCTTATAAAAAATATCAAGACCTTATATTCTGTAAATCAAGTCCCAAAAAGGGAAATTTCTACAATCTTAATTACAATTTGCTGTAGGAGGTCCAATTCCAGCCAGTTTTCCAAAGTTTGTGGCAGCTGACTTATTATTCTAGCACGCTTGATGGAAATACAAAATTGCATATCCTTCTTTGTAAGATGACTTCTCAGGCTCTGGCACTCGCTGGCTGTCAGTGGATTATATATTGGATTTCTCTGTCAGCATGTAATAAAAAGGAAGCTTAAAAAAAAAATTAAAGCAATACATGAAAATAGTTCCATTCATATTAGGTATTTTAAAACCCACCAGCTAGTTTTGGGCTGCCCATGTATGGATAACTGAATGAAAAGTATAAGGTCTTCAGCCCCTTACAGAGCTATGCAAGGCCTGGCCATTAATTTCAGTTTTATGCTACCTGGGAGAGCTGGGGATTTCCTGCTACCAGCGGTGCTCACACACTGTAAAGGATCGGCTCTAGATTTTGGCCACCTTGAATACACAGAGCTAGGGTAACTGGCAGGAGAAGCTTACACTGTGTTTTCTTCCAATACATTTGTCAGAAGGTTTTCCCCATGTTGACTGGATGAGATTAGCCAGAGAAACCAGGAAATTACTGTGGGGATGTCTTCCCCTTCCTCTTTCTCCTTCCCCACTACCTCAAGCTTCATGTAGCAAAGCAGAACCATAAATGTCTGTCCTAAATGCCTTAGCAGTGTTCTTCTCAGAGCTTGCTACCCACCACATCAGGCTATTTAACCTACCCATGGGTGACACTATCCAATCTCCATCAAACAAAACCCCCATAAGCAAATCCACCCGTTCTGGTCTCTGACAGACCCAACAGGATGCAGTGCACACCACTGCACATCATGCAGCACAAGGAACATCTTTTTTGACTGCTGCAATAATCTCATTCCCAGTCCTTACACACAACCAGTGAAACTGATAGCGTGTCTGCTTGAGAAGGCAGCACCAAAATGCTTAAGCAAGTCAATAGAGCTACTTTGCTGGTAAGATTTAGAGAACTGGAAAGGGTAGAAGAGTTAGCCCAGCCAGATGTCTCTACACTCTGACTCAGGAGAAGATTTGCAATTATATTATTAGTAAATGCCTGAATTAACAGAGCTACTTAAAAATTATCCACAGCTCATACTGTATCTAGATCTGTATAAATAATCTGTTCTTCAGCCCCTTGACAAACAAACAACAATAAACAGGAACAAAATCATTTTGAGTCAAAAATTATTAATTTTAAAGTGAAATTTAATTCCTGTACTTAAAGTTAGATACTTTTATAAACAAAATACCATTCTAGAAACAAAAAATCATTTTATTTAGAAAACAACCTTTAAAAAATTTTAAAGGAATCAGCTGTTTTTCAGCCAAAATAATTTGATGAGGTCAACACAAATTTTGCCAGCAGCTTCAATAACCCAAATCTGCTTTTTTTTGCCTTTTTTCTGCCTTTTTTTTTTTTTTTTTTGCATATATATTGAAAGACCAAAACATTTCCCTCAACCCTGGTTGAAGCTTCAGTCCTAAAAGAGGTCCATTTTTCACTTCCCTGTGCTGGACAAGGCATATTTTTCTTTACTTGCTCTTGATATCTTTTATGATATTAGAGAATTTGAATAGTAAACACTGAAAAGAAAAGCTTGCTATTTGTTATCTGATCTTTAATCCCAGCTTTACCCTTTGTACATTTTGTCTAGGGAGCTATGTTTTTCAAAAACATACGGGAAACTCATCTGCTAATCTGTCAACAAGCCATTCATCTGCAATGTCTGCTCTACATTTGTTTTGCTATGTCACTATGCACCGAATGTTTGATGCAGATGTTTTGGCACAAGTGGTAGAGCAAAATGAAATTTGTTGTTTCCTGACACCACCACCCTCAAACGATTTATTTAAACAACAAAATCTGGCCTAACTTTTGAAAATAACGGAGTACTCCATGACCATGTGTGACTTCCCAATACCTCCAGTCAAGGTGTTGCCTTGCTGTTTTAAGGAAATTACACCAGCAAATCTTTTATACCTTCTAAAAAGATACAGACGAATCATTGCACTCTGATTTCCACATTTATGTTGAAATCCAATGCACAGCTTCTGTTAAAGAAAAGTAGAAAAGATAGTTTGGAACAGGCACCTCCCAGATGAGAACTTAGTCCAAACACTCAAAGCCAGAACTGAAACGCTCCTGTCTGTTCCCATATGTTGCACCAGTAATTGTGCCAGACATCTCACCACCTGAGAATGGATGGAAAGACATCTGCTTCCTTTCAGACAGCACCTTACACCAAGCCCTGGACTCCTGCTCACTCAGTCCACTTTCTTTAACTGCTTCCACTTCAGGAGAGGGGAAGGAAAAAATCAAATCCCTCTTTACAGCAAATATTACATGGGCAGTATGACGCATGTAGATATGGTTGGTAGGACACTCAAAACCAAAGTTTCAGGTTCAGATTACATTGTCAACAGGCCAGTACATATTTTAAGGGATATGTAAAGGCATATGAAGCCAAATCACCTGGGTTAGGCTGGGTGGCTGGATAACTTGATGCAGTCTTTATTTGAGACACCCTAATGTATGTAGGAATGGGCTATGGCCACATCACCGGCTGGTGGGTGGGATCCTGGCATTCACATGCACTGTGGAGGGGGTGGGTGGTACATGTGCCTGACCCAAGACCCCAAGCTAGGCTTTCTTCTTCCCTTCCATGTAGTTTCCAGGGCAAAAACCATGTCTGAGGGCTGTGCTCTGGAGTCCCCACTAACTAGCAGGGCTGGCAGGTGAGTTGGGACTCAAGAACAAACTCAGCCCCCCTGCTTATGTGTTTGCACTGGTACATCAGAAGGTTAGTTCATCCCATTGAATTTTACTTATGGGCCCCTTAAAGTCACTGGGTTGAGACAGTGGAAGCTTGTCTGGGAGCAATGCCTTGCCTTAGGAGCCTAAACTTAAAGTAGAACACATCCTAAAGCACCTAAC